>JAODAL010072845.1:0-14957 GCA_025379985.1 Phyllomedusa bahiana | reverse complement strand
GCCCCCGGTTTTCACCAAGCCCGCCGCAAAGCGGGAGGGAAACTTGCTGCGGGGGGTCTACCAGGTCGTTCCCCTTGACGTGACTTCTTGCGGTGGCAGCCGAGGTATACCCGTGGTGCAGAATCGTCAGGCAGGCTCGTAGTCGGGGACAGGCAGAAGGTCAGGGCAGGCGGCACAGGTTCGTGGTCGTGGACGGGCACAAGGTCAGGGCAGGCGGCAAGATGCGTGGTCGAGGAACGGAAGCTAGTGGTACGGTACACGGTAAGTCAGAACAAGGCTAGTAACGCTTTCTCTATAGGCTGAAATGGCACTAAAGATCCGGCAACAGCCCCAGGAAGGGGCAGGCTTAAATAAGGGCAGTGACCAACAATAGCCAAATACCGGTGCACTGGCCCTTTAAATCTTGCAGTGCCGGCGTGCGCGCGCGCGCCGTAGATGTCGGGGACGCGCGCACCGGGAGGCTGAGACCGCAAAAGGAGCGCGGCCGGGTAAGTAGAGAGGAGCCGGGCCGGCCGGGTGAGCGCGCCCACCGCCCGTCATGTGGGTGGCGGTGCCGCACGTACGGCGACCACAGGTGTGCCCGCGAACCTGGACGGGGGTCGCGGGCCCACCCGTGACACACACTGTGTCATTGTGCCACTGTCTGACCTCATGCTGCTGCTGTGGCTGCTGCCGTGACCTACACACTGTCATTGTGCCACTGTCTGACCTCATGCTGCTGCTGTGGCTGCTGCCGTGACCTACACACTGTGTCATTGTCCCACTCTGTGGCCTATTCCTGTTTTTGCCACCTCCAGAATGTCATTGTGACTCTGACTGACCTCATGCTGCTGCTGTGGCTGCTGCCATGACCTACACACTGTCATTGTGCCACTGTCTGACCTCATGCTGCTGCTGTGGCTGCTGCCGTGACCTACACACTGTGTCATTGTGCCACTCTGTGGCCTGCTCCTGTTTTTGCCACCTCTAGAATGTCATTGTGCCACTGTCTAACCTCATGCTGCTGCGGCTGTTGATGCCATCAACTCCACACTGTTTCATTGTGCCACTCTTTGGCCTACTCATGTTTTTGCCACCTCCAGAATGTCATTGTGCCACTCTCTGACCTCATGCTGCTGAGGCTTTGCCACCTCCACACTCTGTCACTGATGTTGCCACCTGAGCCCTCAGCTTGTTTTTTTTCCAGCTGTCGCTGCCATGACTTTATCAGGCTACATTCCCCCTTCAGTTTTTGGTCAGTTTTGTCCTGTTAAGTGCCCAGGGAATTTTAGAGTGAAGCGATTCTAAGAGCGGCGACAGTCATGTGCGTGTCATACTAAAACACAACATTGTATGAAGACCAAACCAAGCTCCCTCTGCATATTTAAGTATGGCACAACGTTCTACAGCACCCTGCAGGCTCTGCGAAGTGAACAAACCGAATTTCGGGAAATTCGCCCATCTCTAATACTGACCCGTAACATATAGATAAACTGGGCATTGTAAAATCCAACAAAAAATTAATCCAAAAACCATGGCGCAATTGCATTTTTTTTCTTGTTCACTGCAGAAAGAATTTTTTCTTTTTCTGGGGTGAGGTAGTGGCCAGACGCTACAGCTGTATGGTGCCCTGAAATTCTTGATGGTGGTCCTGTGTCCGACCATAGTGACCTCACTCCCTGCTGTGTTATCAGCAGCACATGATCTTGTTGATCTTTGTTACTGAAAAACTTTCGGTTTTTAGAGCTTCAGTTTATGAACCTCCTGCACTTATGTCACTGTAACAGGATCAGTTAGGAACAGCAGAGCTAATATGCTAATCACTATTTTAAATCTACCCACAGCCTAATGAGGAAATGTGAGTGAAGCTGCCTTTGAAGAGCGGGGTCTATGAAAATAGCATGGTGAGAAAACTCCTTCAAAAATGAAAAACAAATATAATAAGCCATGCTTCCTTTCATCTTCTCATCTCCATTTATTGTATGTTTTACATTGCCACTAAAACTGAGAAATAAATAAATATATATATTTTATATATATATATAATAATATATATTTATATATATATATATATATATATATATATATATATATATATTATTATATTTTATATTTTATATATACATATACACACACTTCAGTCTGCAGGAGGACACAAAGACTACCAGATCACATCCATGGGGATGGCATCCTGTGTCATTAAGGAGATGAGAATGGAACTTCAGAACTTCTGGTAAATGATGTAGGATGCCAGGCTTATCCATTGGGAATCCATGATAGTCTTTGTGTCCAACTGCAAGTAGAGAAGTGGTGGTTAGGCTTCTGCTGCTCCCAGTTGTTTAACAGCCAGACACTGAAGTGTGAGGAGAAAAGGGAAGATGGCTCATCTGCTGGGACACATAGCAAGATTGACACTGTAAGCAATTGTATATCCTGTTTACTTCTTTCATTACTAGAATAGTAGATCAGCCAAGAGCAGCCTGTTGTTGGTTTCCACATATCATAAGGATATATTTCTTACACTGAAAATATAGGAATAAAAAAGGTTGAATTTGACTTGAAGGTTTTGTCTAAAAATAAAATGAACTGTCATGCGAAATACACATGTGAATGGACATAATATTTGATAGAATGAAGAAAAATATTAAACTTTGTTTTACTCCATGATTGTTTTTACATTGTGTAGTCCCTTAAGGTACACTATAGTCCAGTGAAGCAGGTGAGACATTGATTACACTGCAGAGGTTCTCTTAATTTTGATTATCTTTTCATTTTTTTTTTTTTTTTACCTCTTTGAGAGCAGAAAATTGTCTCTAATCAATGTTGTTTAAAGAAGAGCTCTTGGCTTGTGGCTTTGTTTAGTTTACTGATTGGATTCCCACAGACCAGTTCTGAGCTGAGCCTACTATTATACACGCATGGTCACCAATCAAGCACTGGAGCATAAAAAGGGGGGAGGAAGGTGAGGGTTTATTTAGCACAAAAGAAGATGGAGTTGCATAGAAAGCAGACATTATCAGATAGACTATTGATTATGACCTTTGAATTATTATAGACGCAGGGTAGCAGTTATAGCAGTAAGTAGTGCAATATGTTCCCCTTGAATACACTGACTTCATACAACCAACAAATAGCAGTGATGTCTATGTCAGACACAATGTTAACTTGGTGATATAAAATAATTTAGAAAGTTTACCTGACACCATAACTAAATCAAAAAGACTGTATTACCAAATTGTGCCTAGTTACAACTCAGCTTTACTGTACAATCTAAAAACTGTTTCAGGCATAGTCCTTAAGTGTTTATATTAGAGATAAGCACATTTTTACAAAATAAATTGTCTGCATTGATTCTCCAAAATTCACTCTGATGTGCTGCATATATCAAACCTAGCAAAACAAGTCTAATGCTTAAGGATTGTATTGACTGTATTGAGTATATATCTGCCAATACTTGCCTATGGGGTACATATACTTGCTTATACCTGCCTATACCTGCTATGGGGGACATATACCTTCTTATACCTGCTATGGGGGACATATATCTGCCTATACATGCCTATACCTACTATGGGGGATATATACCTGCCTATAACTGCCTATACCTGACTATGGGGGACACTAAACTACCTATACCTGCTTATGGGGGACATTAAACTGCCTATACCTGCCTATGGGGGAAAACTAAACTGCCTATACCTGCCTATGGGGGACATTAAACTGCCTATAACTGCTTATGTAATTTTATTGGTATCTAATTTTTTTAAAATTTACCAGTAGCCGCTGCATTTTCCACCTTAGGTTTATACCCGAGTCAATAATTTTCCCCTTTTTTTGTGGCAAAAGTAGGTGCCTCGGCTTATACTTGAGTACCTATGGTTTAAATTTGCATAAACATACAATATAGAAATGAAAGAAATATTCCTGTCTCGAACATTTTACAACTACCCATAACAGAGGGGAAACATATTGGATAAGGTGTTGGTCTGACTGCTATCTCTAGAATGGAGATCCAAATCCTCCTTCTCTTCTTAATAATGTGTCTATGGTGGACAAAAGTTTTAAGGAGTGGTGAACAAGCATGCACATTACCTTTTCATATAACTCAAAGGTAAAGAGCAAGATTAGTTAGAGAACTCTAAAGCTTCTTTGAATCGAACACAGTTGCATGGAGTATCAATATGCATGCTCTGCATCTGCACTGTACAATGCCTTGTTAATATCCCGTGTTAAAAGGCATTAACTTAAATTTTTGTTTCTCAAATAGGGCCCAGTTCTGTTTCAAACATGCCAAATCCAATTTTTGTTCTCTAGCCGTAATCCTAACACTAATCTAATTCCTAATCCTAACCTGGGTTTAGGATTAAAGTTTTCTTACTGGCTTATTAAGGAGAATTTACCATTTCCTGATGGCCACTGTCCCTCCACACTCTTAAGTTCCAGTCTGACATCACCTCATCACTCCTGATGCAGCCTCACTTCCAGTCCATCTCATCAGTCTAGGCATGGTGTGACTACTGGTTGATGTCACTAACAATAGTGTCATGGGTCAGGACCCTCATCTGTGTGGCTTTTGCTGCGATGGTGGCCGCCATTCAGTGCTGCCCCCATTTAGTGTAGGGACCCACTTTATAGAGGTCGCCGTGAAGTGGCAAGTGGGCTCATACGTTTTGATCAAACAATATGCTAAGAACCTCCTGTTAATTTTTGTAAGGTTTTGCTGAGAAGCATTAGGTCAACGTATAGGGCCACACCGTTTCATACATGTGGCCCATAGTGTGAGGATGTGCGGTTCATGCATCTCCCTTCCAGATTTGAATATGTATGTCTATCTTTTTGCACCCATGGATCAGCACTCCTCCCCATTTGGCCCAGGTGTTTTTAATTTGCAGTAGTCTGGATAAGGGTTAATGCCGTTTTTCTTTCAGTCTGCTTGCAGGGAGCCCAGGAAAGGTAAGCTGTGTAAACCTTTCCTTTATTTGGTGGTGGTGCTGTATGGCGGCCATTGCTGCTGTGATGCTGTGCTGGTGAGGTGGTGCAGCCCAGAGCCAGGGGACTCGGTCTGGCAGCAGAGGGGCCACTGGGCTGTGCCCCTCATCTGTGTGGCTTTTGCTGCGGTGGTGGCCGCCATGTAGTGCTGCCCCCAGTTAGTGTAGGGACCCAGTTTATAGAGGTCGCTGTGAAGTGGCAAGTGGGCTCATACGTTTTGATAAAAAAATATGCTAAGAACCTCCTGTTCATTTTTGTAAAGTTTTGCTGAGAAGCATTAGATGAACGTATAGTCTGAGGATGTGCGGTCCATGCCTCTCCCTTCCAGTCCTGAGTAACTGCAAAGAGTATGGTGGATCCTCTGGTTACCGCGTAGCATGTCATAGCCTACTCCAGGGGGTGGAGTCTCAGGGGCCCCTTGTCTTCACCGGCGCCTGCCACAAAGTGGGAAGGGCTTTTCTGCAGAGAACCCACAGGTCGCTACCCCCGACGCAGGTACAAGTGGTGACACCTGAAGGATGGGGCGTAGACCAGAGGAGGAAGCTGGAACTTGGAGCAGCGAGATGAATGGAGTGGCAGGCAGATGTGGCAAGGATGGCAGGTAGCAAGCATAGGTAGACAGGCTAGTCATAGCAAGAAACAGCAGACGGTAACACAAAAGGATACACTAGGAAATGCACAGCAGAGCGTAACTAAGGATTGGACACCAACAACCGGGCACAGAGAGCAGGAAACGGAATTCCAAAAAGCCCCTGCCAAATGCGCATTGAAGGAACATAATTGCCTGTTGCACGCCCTTTAAATATCAGGGAACTTATACACATGCGCCCTTAGTGGCCGGTAGGGGATGTGCGTCTCACAGGAGGAAGTGAGCAGCAGCCCTGAGCGCCCGCTGGCAGCCGGGTAACAGGCGTGCCCGTGGTCCAGGAGTCGGACCGCGGCACGAGCCGTTACGCATAGTTATACCTTTGATTTGATGGAAGTGCTTGATAGTTGTGTTACTTCTTGGAACTTTAACTATTTTGGGATAAATGGAACAATGACTCCTGTTTGCCAGTATAGGGTGGTGACTTTTACCACAGACTTCACTGTGGCCATCTATGTTGAAGACAGTGGGAGTGAGTTGCTTAGCTCTCTCTAAAACTCTAAAAGACTCCTATGCGGCCTGTGTGGAAAGTGACTGCAATGAACCAGCAAGGAGGAATAGCAGTACCCCTAAGTGTTTATTAGGTGAGGATGGTTGGATCGCCATCTATAAGGCATTGTTGGCATATCTTGTGGAAGTACCATACATATTTGAAATAGGAAAACCTCTATTTGGCAGTGGGCCAAAGGGGGCTTCATGTCACCTCTGTCAGATGTAGCACCTGTATGATAATTCTTGCAACCAGTGCAGGACATACATGCTAATTCAATATAATGCACTAACAAGGCTGAAGTGTTTTATATCTATGGTAGGTTGTAAGGGGCCCATGATCATTGCTGCTTTGGGGCCAAAGGTCAATCTGTCTCACTGTGTTCCAGAAAGGTAACTGGCATTAAATAATGGACTGAAGTCAACCTTAAGCTTTTCTGAACACAGCCACAAATAAGTGAATACAAAAGTGAGACGAATAATAAGAGTTAGAAGATTTTGTTTTCCTTTGTTCTATTCAATGAAAATCAGCGTATCCATGCTAGGTATATACCAAGTAATCCTTGCACGAAAGAAAGAACCTGATATTTTAATATCTGTAACTTAACGGTAAATTAAGATCAGCATCATGCGTGCCGAATATCCCTCTGTAACATTCCATGTGTGTCTAATTTATTTGTCAAAATAGGAAATGTAATTTCACCCTTATTTGTGAAAGCTTATTCTTCCACTAAATCATACATTTGTTTCTAAACACCTCGGCTTGTTCTACCTCTATTAGTAGCACAGCTCTGACATTATTTTTTTTTTTCCGTCAACGCATTAACCACATAAACAGGAAGCTGCATTTGTTAATGAAATATTTTCTCAGCAGATTTTAATGCTTAAAAATGGATCATTCTCAGTTTGAAATAATTTCATTTCAAATATTATCCAGCTCCACTGACCCGCTTTTATATCCTATTGTTGTGGTGGTTACTGAGACTGTTTCAAATATAATAAATGTGTTTCTTAAAAATCTCCCTAAAATTTTAAGCAAGCAGTAGGCAATGTCTGTGTAATAATTTCAACACTTCCGTTTTTTAGTTGTTATAAATCAAAATTTACAGTACTGTGCAAGTTTAAAGCAAATGTAACAAAATGCTGAAAAGAAAGAATGTTTTCAGAAGAAGGAGTGTTAGGGTTCTTCCACATAACAAGTAAAATTTACTCATTGGATTCTACCATTGAAAACTGCATTAGACAACATGGTTTTTAACAATTATTTCATGTGGATTTTTGGTTGCTTTTTCCGCTGGGTTCTAATGGATTTACAGTCAGAAAACGAGTCCCATTAATGTCTATGTATATATTTTGGAAGTGGATCTGCATGTGGAATACAACAGAAAAATTAACATTTTCTACTTTTTTTTACTCTTAAAAACTGGCTGAGAAAATAAGCGGTGTGTGAACTACAATATACATTTTCTATTCTGATCAATGGAGGTGTCAGGAAAAGCCCATGCCCACACGAGGGTCGATGGCCTGATTTGGGGTGTATTTGTCACGTTGTGCTCTCCCTAGGGGCACACAAGGTCAGCCTGATATGGTTTCACAGTTAACATCTATCCACATGGGCACAGGAAAACCCATGTAGTGCGAGAGAATACCCCACCCACTCACAACCCTGAACGGCTGGCATAGATCTGTCTACCCATGCTGGTGAAAGAGAATTCTGCCAGCTCGGTAGACTGACACGAGTTCCTCGTTAGTTGTAAGACGGTCCGTTGCCGCCTTATAACAAGGCCAGGAACGAGCCCCACCCTCACAGCAGGAACCCAGATTTTATGGGTGTTTCCTGTGGGGGATGTCACCCAGTTTTTCCAGGCACTGAATAGGCTATTCAGTGGCAAGGAAAGCTGGGTAATGCCACATCTGTAGGTTTTCTGTTTTTTTTTTTTTTAGGTTTCCGTTTTGGACTACGATGGATTCATTTTTCTATGTCGGTCCAGTGTTGCATCTATTTCTTTACTAAAATGGTCTGGTGTCTGAGAGAGTTTATTTAAATAAATAATTTTTTTTCTGTTGTTTTTTTTTTTTTTTTTTCAGTATTAGTAATTTGATCTGTCTGACAAAGGCCTTGCCATTACTAAGGCTGGGGCTTGGTGTCAGCCAGCAGTGTTTTTCTTTCCCACAAGTTTTACACTAACAGCCTCTCACTATTACCCCAGTACCCCAGGGGTATATTTGTACCCCACTGTATATTTGTAGCTATACCACACACGATCTAGAGAGAACTCTCTTGGTGCTCTTGCATCATAAGTCCTTCATATATATTAGACCAATCACAACTCTCAGTGAAAATTTTCTCATTTATTAATGTGTGCAAATTTTATTTTTCAACACATGTTCATTTTAAAATAAGATAATGACGTTGTGGTATACTTCAGTCCAAGCAGGAATCAACATCGACTATATCAGTACCAAATCAATCAATGTTGAATAACAAGAAGAAGCTTGGACATCAGCTGCAGCGCACACCTGTGCGACGTTTTGAAGGCCAACACGCCTTTTTTCTCAAGCATACATGCTTGTCTTGTTCCTATGCTTATATACAACATTAAAACATACAATTATACAAAACATACACCTATTATAAAAACACTCTAAAGTCTTTTCCAGCGTGACAATCCAATATACTTTGTGTTGTAACAAATGCAGCCTGATCTGTTCTACACTCCTACTTCCTAGTCTTACCAGCACGAACCATTGAAGTTTCGTCACATTTTCCCATACTTCAAGAAAGTGCCACGCCACTGTGTTCTCACCATACTTTGTATATTACCATTACCTTGTTCCCTTTTTTGTTTACATAGCCTGATTGCTGATCTGTGTTCATTCAATCAAATTTTTATACACATGCTGGTCTGGCCTACACAAACCCTACCACAGGGACACTTTAGTAGATATATCACTTGGTTGCTGTTACATGTAAAAAAAAATCTTGGATATTAATATACGTACCATTAGTGGGGTGGTTTAAAGGAGGACCTTTGATGATTGTTGTACAGTTTTGGCAACTAAGACAGAAAAACGTTACCCTCTTGCTGGTTTGGCATTTAGGGTGACAAGTATGAACGGGGCTGCACCAGATATCTGGCGTCTTTTCAGCCCGATATCAGGTGTAGCCCCGTTCATACATTTTCAAATCTCCCGCACTCCACTCCGGGGTGCATTACATCGCGCTTGCGGTGCCTAGTAATGTGCCCGATCTTGTGGGGCACTAGAACCGCACTAGAACCATAGAACCGCTGTAGAGCAGGTTCATAAATCAGGCACATTCTATATAATATTATGCGTATGAAATTTGCCGTTTAAACGCCAAATTTCATACATACCGCCCATTTTGTTTATATGCTTCATCAGTAGAGCTTATATGCCGTGCTTGAACAAACTGTCTCTTGGGGTTACCCTTTGAGGGGCATGAAAGCTTGATTTATTTAAAATATTATTATGATCTATATAGAGTAGTTTTTACCTCCTTTCCTTCTTTAATAACATTCACATCCAAATACTGGACATCAGTCTCACTTTTTGTCATAGAGAACTAAATTGACCTTTTGATCCAGCAGTTGTATGCTCGTTACTTGATGTATTTCATCGGTTGGTAACACAAGAGGTTACAAACAGTGGAATAGAACAAAGAAGCCCCAGCACTACAGGAAGTAAATATGGATCCTATGATAATAATTAAAAAAAACGGACAATGGAGGGACCTTTGTGATGATCGACCATGATCAGTATATGCAAGAAGTTAATAACCATTGATATATGAGAAAATGTTCACTGAGACTTGTGAATGGTCTAATATATATGAAGAGCAAGGTTACAGCTTAAACCAGACCCTCTTATGTGATGGTCTACTTCAGAAGCGGATGGTATTTTTAGGCTATGTTCACACGGCTTAATTGCGGGACGTAATTACGCCCCTCAATTACGCCGTGTCCCAAGAGGGGGGGGGAGAGGGGGAACGGGGGGCGGCACCTCGCCACCCCCCCCCATTTGGACATTCTTTACCCCCGGCGCGAATTCACATGTAAATTTATCTCCCCCCGGGCGTTTCCCCGCCAGCGGGGAGAGGAGACGTAACCCTTTGTTCTCTATAGGAACTGTGGATTACCGTAAGACGGGGGACGTTTTCAGCCCGAATTTTGCGCACCCCGGCGCGTAATTCACTGAAATCGTCCAGTTTTAAGCCGTTGAACATGGCCTTAGGGGGAAAAGGGACCAATATACACGACCACCATTTTTTTTCTTTTTATCTTTTTTGTTAAAAAAAAATAATAAAAAATAATTAATAAAAAATTTGGGGGACTGTCTGTAAGTCTGGGAGGTTTGGGGAGGTATACAGCCCCCCATCTCTTCCCGTAATCTAACCCACTTGTCCCCCTTGAAACCACCTATTCCTACCACCTCTAACCCCCCACCTTTATTTTACTTCTCCCACTCTAAAGCCACCTCTCTCCTCCACTTTAAACCCAATGGGACCGCGGCAATCAATAGTTAAGACTTTCGGGCATTTCAAAGATGCTAAGGAACGGACCTATTAAGAAAGCTTGTTCCTAGCTAGCTGGGGTGCTGGGGCTAAAAAAAATCTCTTTTTTGACAATGAGTTTTGGTCACTGAGAATAATGACCTGCAATGCCTACTAAAAAGACGGGGGGGGTTTTAAAGGGGGAAAAGGGGTTTTAGACTTTTTAAAAATCCCCTTTGTTGAACACACGTGTCCATCAAGTTAAACCCAAGGGGGGGGAAAATGGGGGTAAAAGGGAGAGAGACAAGGACTTCAAGCCCACCCCTCACCATGGTTAATGCCCTAAAACCCACAAGGAAAACCCAAAACTGCTCCAGTGGAGACTCTATCTTGACCCCAGAGCCTCCACCAGTCAGGATCCAGAATTTTACATAGCTACAATACATTCATATTTTTAGTGTAGGTAGTTATCAAGCCTTTTTTGAAACGCTCATTCCTGCTTACCACTCCTCAGACAGGCTTTCCAAAATTTTTACATTTTTTACAGGAAGAAGCCCTTCTTTCGGAGATTGAATCCTTTTTTTCTGTCGAAGAAAAAGCCCCCTTGTCTTTGGGGGGCTTCACTTAAAATAATTTTTCCCCATATTTTTTGGAGGGCCCATTTATATATTTATATAAATTAATCATTTCCCCCCTCACCCCCCAAAGCCGTTTTTCAAGACTAAATAAGTTCAGTTTTTAAATACAGAAGACAGTTTACAATACTATAAGAGTCAAACCTACAAGAAATAAAATCATCAAAATTTCCCCGCAAGTTTGTACCAAATTATTCCTTTTTTCTTTATTAAAAGGGTTGTATTGCATCTTCAGTTCATGTTTTTCAAAGTATTTTAATTTTCAGCCTACAAATCCAGGGGCGTTTCTTTTTCCCCCCCCAGTGGGGGTTTCTTAATGAAGGGTGAAAGAATCAACCCCCCTTCACGTTTTCAAGCTGGCCCCCGAGCCCTGTTTCCCCCCCCCCTCTCTGTCTGCGTCCACAACTCACTGTTCCTCTCCCCGCAGCTTATTTGTTTGAGCTGTTTTTTAAAAAAACCCCATACCTCATTTAAACTAGACGTTTTTTAAAAAACTTGTTCCTATGATTTCTCCTCTCTACGGAGGTTTGTTAAGTTTAATCCGTGTTCCCATGAATGGGACAATCTCCCTTTATGCAGGAAGTTAGGCACCAGGCACAATTTTTTGTTTTCTGATTGTAGAATCAGTTTCAGTTGTTTCTGCTGGGTGTGCAGATGGAAAATGTACGGCCCTTAAACTGAGTGAGAGAAGCAGGGATCGGGCAATTTCTTTTTCTGATTGTAGAAGCCCCTGCAGTGTTATTGGTTTCTTTTGGCTATGCAAAGGCAATTCCTGTGGTCCCTTACTCTGGTGATGAGACAGGGGTTTCGCCCGTGAATCCGACTGAGGCCTGACAAATGTAAATTAGTAGAGCCCTCAGCCAACCCGGCAGGAGGGGGAATCCGACCGGTATGGGGAAATGTGTTTACAGAAACAGAAGATAGGGCACTGTGACGCTTTGTAATGACATCCCAAATTTCAAATTTGTTTGTTTTCACTGCCCTTTTCTAAAGCCCTTTAATGAAATGATTTTCAAAATCTTTTGTTATTTCCTTTCATTTTTAAATTATTATCGCGTAGTTACCCAAAATTCAAAAAACAATAAAAATGTTTCTTGTTGAGAATTATCATAATAGTAATGTATTCATATTTATATGTACAGTGAATGCGCTTTATAACCCCCCAAGGTACCTAAATATTTTATCAGATAAACTGCTCTCAAAACTGTATAGAAAATGTTTTAAAGCCGTATGAATTTCAATTTGGTTTTTTAAAATATGACCTTATTTTGACTGATATACGAAAGAGTTTGAGAAAAAATAATAGGGATAATATGATAAAAATTTTGAATACAGCATAATACCCCCCTTTTTTTAAAAAAAGGGGGGTGTATATTGTGCAGCCTAGTCTCTCCAGTCCAGAACTCATATGGAAATAGCATTTTTTTAACACTTTGTGGCCACCTGAATTGAAATTGTCCCTTTTGTTTTTGCATTTCTATGGTGTCTGTGCATCCCGCAGCTCCAGGTTGTAGAATGGCAGGACGAGGAAGTCACCTGTGCTGATGCTGATGATGATGACATTGCGGATCCAAAAGTGGTTTTTTTCAGAAATTTTCTTGCGAGCGCTTCATAGTGGCGAGGAGGAAGACGATGGGGTAGCGCAGTATGCGTCCGGCCTCAAAAAGGGAGAGGGCTCGCACAAGTCACTGAATTTTTCCGCCAACCATGTCAGCGGGGAAACACCGCACCTCGCTGTCCGTTTAATTGAAAAAGGTGGTTTTCAAATGTATTTCCCAACATTGGTTATCTGTGGGCATGCAGATTTAAGGGGTCATTGCGCCCAGGACAGGCATGTCAATGTCCCGTTTTAACTAAAATGGTGGGTTAAACACTACTTTTTTTTGGAATTTTTTTAAATTGTGGGTCATGCAGGTTTGGGGTCTTGCTGGGGGTTTACAGGGACAGGGTTTGTTTGTGTCCATTTTCCTAAAATGGTGGTTCGAAGACTCCTTTTTCCACCCAATTTGTGATGAGGCGATTCCCTTTTGACTATGTCATCGGGTTCGATACGGCAATTATCAAGACGTTTTCCGAGAAAAGGTTTTAATAAAATTTTCCCCGGCCCCACTTAATGCCCTTTAAAAGTTATGGGAGAGGCAAAAACCCCCTTCATTTTTTACACCCAAACGGGGCTGGGAAGCTGGAATCAACATCCACAACGGGTCAAAAATGGAAAACATGCTCCCCTTTTTTGGAAAACACATTAGGTTATAAAAGCAACAAAAAAAAAAGTCACAGACCTTTTAAACTTTTTCCCTGTTTTTTAACCACGCATGCCCCTTTTAAACCTGCATCCCCCAAAACAAATTAAAAAGTGCCAAAAAGGAAGTATGATTTAAACCCAAACCCAATTTTACTTAAAACGGGGCATTGAATATCCCTGTCCGGGAAGGGCAGAAAGACCCCCAAACCTGCATGCCCCCAAAGTTTTAAAAAAATTTCCCGGGAAAAAAGGAGTCTTTGAAACCCCCCTTTTAGTTGAACGGGGACATTGACTATTTCTTTTCCTTGACCGCAGAATGACCTTTTAAACCTGTCTGCCCCACAGATTAAAAAGTGTTTGGGGAAAAAAGGGGAGTCTTTAAACCACCATATTAGTTAAAACGGGAAACATTGATTTTAAAATCTGTCCCCCTGAACCGCGAATGCCCATTAAACCTGTCGGACCCACAGTTTAAAAAAGTGCCCGGAAAAAAGGAGCCCTTTGAAAAAACCTTTTAGTTAAAAACTGGACATTGACTATATATTTTCCTGTTCGAAAGTATGGAAACCCTTTAAAACCTTTTTGACCCCCAGTTTAAAAAAAGTCCCGGAAAAAAGGAAAAAATTTTTAAACCCCTAATTTTAGTTAAAACTGGACTTTTTGTCTTTATTTTTCCTGTCCCGGGCAGAATAACCATTAAAACCCTTTGTCTGACCAAAGATTAAAAAGTGCCAGAAAAAGGAGTCTTTGAACCCCCCCCCATTTTAGTTGAAATGGACATTGACTAAAATTGCCCTGTACCGAAAGAAGGGGACCTTTAAAACCCGTTGACCCACAGTTTAAAAAAGGGCGGGGAAAAAAAGGGAAGTTTTGAACCCCCCTTTTTTAGTTGAAACTGGAAATTGATTTATATCTGCCCTTGAAATCGAAATATGCCTTTTAACCCTTACCCCGGAGCCTTTTTTGGGCCCTCTCTGAAAAGAGCCCTTTTTTTAAAAATTGCAGGGGTGTCACTTTAGTGAAAAAATAATTTTTTTGCCCAAAATTTTTAAACCTATAAATGGTGATTCAGGGGGAAAATTTTTTTTTCCGTAAAATTTTTGGGTGCTATTTTTTTTGTTAAAAAAGGGGGGGGCCAAAAAATTTGGGTTTGTTTTTTTTTTGAAAAAAATTTTTTTTTTTTGGGGTTTTTTAATTTGGAAATTTTTTAAACCCCCAACCCCCCCCCAAAAAAATTTCCCTCCGTAAGACAGATAGTTTTTCCCAAATAAAAATAGTTTAAAAACTAGCATAAAAAAAATTATGTCTGCTGTAGTTTGGAAAATCATTTTTTTAAATGTCCTTTTTTTTTTTAGGGACTTTTGGGGGGGGCTTAAAAAATTTTTTTGTAATTTTCAAATTTTAAAGGGAAAATTTTGGGCCAATATACATTTTTTTTTGGGACCAGTCCAGTTCTAACGT
>JAODAL010072844.1:0-14958 GCA_025379985.1 Phyllomedusa bahiana | reverse complement strand
TGGCCTTTTTATGCCCTGGGTTGATTTTCATATAATCCTGGACTCTGAATCTATGGGTCTTCACCTTTTTCACATTGTCTTTTACTGCATCCCGCCCACTCTCCCTTCCCTTTGCTCCGGGTTTTTTGGGTAGATCCTGGTCCGGGACATGACGGCCATTGGGAGCACGTCAGTGCCTTCAGCAAGGACCTCTGTATGAAGCCCAGTGATAAGAAAGGTCCAACCCAACTTTGGCCAGGTGATAAAGGTGTGGCTGTCTCCCAAAGTACGCCCCGGCTCAAGTTTCCAGTATAACTGGGCCCCACGGTTCCTGGGCCCCATTTAGGTGTTACAGGGGATAAAACCCGGGTGGCCTATAAAAAACCCGGCTCCCTTATATGCGCATCCCGAATTTTTCCAGTCCCCCGCTAAGCCTTTTTCCCCAAATCGTTTTTTTGGGAAAAGTCCCTGTTCCCCCCCCTGTAGGGGGCCTCCAACGTGTTCTGGTAAAGAGATTCTGGTATGAGTTATCGGGGGGAGGCGACATTTTCTTTTTGATTGGGGAAAGGTTTTGGGCCCCAAGGATTTGGATCGTGACCATGAAGAATTTTTTCTTTAAAAGAGGGGGGAGGCCCCTAAGGGGGGGTACTGTCCGGGTGTCCGCCCCGGGGTTGGGTGCGGCAACCCTATCTTCTGGTCCCCTTGTCCGGGGAAGAGGGGGTGCGCGGCCCGAGTGGGCCCCGCAGGCGCACTCGTTCCCAGAGACCCTGGACTTAACCTAACCAAGGCCCCTGTCCCGCAGGGCCCTTTTTGCGGATGAGTGGGCGTTTCCCCCCCTAGGTGCGGCTTTCCCTTTAAAATTTTTAAAGGGCCAGGGCCAGAAATTTTGGTTAATTGCTGGCCGTGGCCCATATATTGGTTCCCCCCCCGAACTTCCTTCCCGGGATTTATTGTGCCCAAAACCCTATAGAGAAAGTTTTTTGAAGTGTGTTTAGTATCTTGGTGTTCGCCCCTTTTGTACTTTTATTGCCACAAACCTTTTGCCCCTGCCTCCCCGCTTACTACTTATTGACCACAAAACTTTGCTGCCTGCCCTGACATTTCCGCCTGTCCAAAAATAGCCTATCCCTGTGATTCTTGCTCCACGTCACCCTTGGCTCCCCACCGCAAGAATCACGTAGGGGAAAAGCGCCCGGGTTGTTTCCCCGCAGAAAGTCCAACCCGCTTTGGCTTGGGTGAAAACCCGGGTTTACTTAGCTCCGCTCCTGGCGTGGCATATACCAGCCGATCCACTACTGCTGTCCGTAACACTAATCACTGCTATAGAACCACACTCAGTCTAACCAGGAAGAGACAGGATGTATGAATCTAAAACTGCTTGTGGCTCAGTGAAACAGCGCGGTGAGACAATCCCTTTAACATAGAAACTATCCAGTTCACACTCTTTTTACCATCTTGTTCTTTCCCCTACTAAGTAAACAATTACAGTTAATCATTCCACACCTAATCTAGCCCACAAGCTTACTGTCTAAGGGTAAAATGCTGTCAATTTATAATAGGAGACCAATGGTGTCATACTTGAACGGGCGGTGCCAGTATTCTGAAGTACTTTGAGCCAAAAAGAATGTATGAACAGGTGCACTCCAAACTTTGGTGTGATAAGTGCCTTTGTAAAGTGCCAAAGACACTTTTAAATGCGCCAAAGATTTGGGGCGTTCTGGGGGCGTGTCGCACCACATTCGTAGGATAAGACACATTCATGATTCTTTGACGCCAAATTTAGGCACAGAACAGTTAGAACAGCCAGACCAAATTAAAGGTGGCCTGTCTGAGCCTGAGTTTTTGTAGTGGCACTACAATGCGCCTGTATGTATGAACTGCAGAAGAACAGCTTCATACATTCTATACTACTTTAAAGCTATTTAGAACTGGCCTATAAGTGCCAAATTTCATACATGTCACACTAAGTTTTTAAATATAAGAAGTCTGACAAAAAAGAAGTCTTAAAACTAATAATGTTGTCTTGTCACCACTTGCATCCACACCCAAAGACTCAATGTAACCAAGGATACATTATAGTCTTCAATGAAAAAAAAAATACACTATAATTTTATATCTGACATATGAACAAACCACCATACCATGTTCATTAGTTCCATTTCACTTGATCTGTCACAGCTTGATGAAAAATGGTACTTATTTTGAATAACAAGTGGGAGTAAAATGGAGTCTAAGGACTAGCATGAATATTATGATCAAGGTTTTGTAAAGGATTCTGAACTGACCAAAATGTTTTGCCAAGTACTGCCTGTGTTTTCACGCAGCTCCCTTTCCCACTGTCAGTGATTTCAATGTTATTCTTGAAGAAACATAATTATTAGTTAGTGTTGTAAGAGGGCACAAGGTGCCATCGTGGATGGACGGTATGTGTCGCCGATGTCCCTGGCATCGGTGAAGTAAAAGCCAAAAAGTATTTTGTGTCAGTAACCCTAGGTTGCTGACACCTATTTTGTTAGTATAGAACAGCTCCCTTTAAGCGGTGTTCGGGTCCAGCTTTTATGGAATGGCCGAAGAGAGGGTGGGATGGTCATTCCCACACTCCAGGTCCAGGCTTTACCAGGCCTGTAAGAGCCTGGAGCTAGTGAGAGACACGGTGTGGTTCCAAGACTGAGGTGTGTGTCAGTCTGGAGAGGAAAGAGCTCTGTCTGGAGGTGTTCAGTGTGCTCTGCCATTTCAAGGAGGTTTGGGATCCACTACCAAAGCATCCAACGGGTGAGACCGCCAAGCGCTGGCAGAGGACTTATATACAACTGTTTTAAATCTGAAGTAAGCTGATGTTTTGTTTGATATCCACTGTATAAGACTTACCTTCTGTGGATGCTGTGTGGATAAAATAAACCACCTGTGTTATACCTGAACATTTGCCTGCCAGTCTGCTTACCCTGAGGCTACCGTTGAGCTACATCTTACAAGTGGTGGAGGCATGCGAAGGGCATAGATCCCCCATATATGTCCTGGGTTCAAGCTGCAGCACAGCTCCAGTTCCCAGCACACAAAATGGAGGAGGTGATTAAACACCTGGTGCAGACGAACCTGCAGCAACAACAAGCAACAGCAAGCACAGCAGGAAACGAACCGCCTGCTTATGCAACAGATGGCAGTACTGACGGAAGCAGTCAGAGGCAAAAGTGCGCCAGTTCCACCATCTCCAGATGACGGACGCCATGCCAGATGTTCGGTGAGGGAGGTGCTGCAGAAAATGACTCCTGAAGATGACGTGTAGGCCTTCCTGGCGGTATTTGAACGTGTCGCGGACCGTGAGAAGCTGCCCCAGGAGCAGTGGGCCGAGGTGTTGGCACCATATCTGACTGGGGAGCCCCAAAAGGCATACTATGACCTGGCACTGAAAGACGCCAAGGAGTATGGGAAGCTAAAAGCAGAAATCCTGGCCCGGCTCGGGTTACCATTGGCGGTCCGGGCACAGAGGGTGCATTTCTGGGGCTATAAAATGGACAAGCCACCGAGGTCGCAGTTGTTTGATTTGCTGCACCTGGTACAGAAGTGGCTACAGCCAGATACTTGCTCTCCAGCCCAAATGGTTGAGCGTGTAGTCATGGACCGGTTCCGACGCTCTCTCCCTAGACCTGTGCGTGCTGGGTTGCTCAGGGAGACCCCCAATCGGTGGATGAACTGGTAGGGTTGGTAGAAAGATTCTACGCCATAGAGCATTCCCTGGCTGGGTCTGGGAACCTAAAATCCCTGTGTGGGGAGACCCACCAGCATTTAGAGGGTCCAGAGTCAGGCCCCAGACATCCCCGAGAGGGTCGCCTAAAACCTGAGGCGGACCGGAGCCCATAGCAAGGGGGCCACTCAGGGAACCTGCCCTGCTGGCGGTGTCATGCCCCAGGCCATGTAGTGGCCCAGTGCCCCTTCACCACGGAGCCAATGGAGTGTTCGGGGGGCCGACGTTGCTCCATGTTTGCGCATGATTTGTGCAGTGCCCTGCCCGTCCCAGGAGAGGGACCCCAGATCTGCACTGTGAAGGTCAATGGGACTGTTGGGACCGGACTATTGGACAGGGAGTTTGGTTACTTTCCTGTCGGCTGCTCTACCTCATGCGGTGATCCCTGGGAAAACTCTGGGGGTTACATGTGTGCACGGGGATACCAGAGGGTACCCAGTGCCCGAGTGGTCCTCGAAACTGATTGGGGAGCTCAAGCACATCTTGTGGGGGTTGTTAAGAACTTGATGCACGATGGACATTGGTCTTTGATTTCCCAAATGTTCTTGGACCTGTGGGGTAGAGTTGTGTCGCCAAAGGACCCCCAAGACAAGGGCAATCCAGAGTGTACTAACCCTGAGGTAACCTCGGAATTTCCCCTGACGGTCCTAGCAGGGAAAAAGGGGGGGGAGTCAGGATCAGCGGAAAATGTCCCCGCCCTGAAAGTGTCCTGGGGAAACTTTGGGATGGCCCAACTCCAAGCCCTTACATTAAAAGGGGCGTTGGAGGGGGTGGTAGTCCTTAATGGGGTTCCCCAGGAGCCCGGGGCTGATGAGAGGTACACCCACTTCGCAATGAATGGTGACCTACTATATCGGGTAACCAAGGTGAGAGATGACTTGGTGGAACAGCTCTTGGTGCCTAGGCCCTATCGGCGCATGGTCCTAGACATGGCGCACTCTCATGTTTTAACGGGACACCTTGGGACAGATAAGACCCTGGAGAGGATCCTGCGGAGATTTTATTGGCCCGCTGTTTTTTGAGTTCGGGATTATTGCCAGTCATGTCCTGTGTGTCCAGTCACCTCCCCGGTAGCCCACTTCCGCAGCCCCCAGTACCCGCTGCCCATTATCGAGGTGTCTTTGAGAGATGCCAGGGTTTTTAAAGGGGACCTCTGGTGAAATCTCCCCGGGGACACCAAATTTATATCTCAGTGGTATAGACTACCGACCGGGTTTACCCAGAGGCCTTTGCCTTTGAGAAATATGTGCTCAAAAAATATTGGCCAGAGAGTTATTCCACATCTTCTCCCGAACAGGGATTCCTAAGAGATCCTGACGGATCAAGGGACCCCTTTTATGTCCAAGGTGATGAGGGACTTATGTAAGGTGCTAAATGTGACTCAGTTACGCACCTCAGTGTACCACCCACAAACGGACAGGTTTGTGGAAAGGTTTAATAAGACCTTGAAAGCCATGCTTAAGAAAGTGGTTGAAAAGGATGGGCGCGATTGGGTTACCATACCTTCTGTTTTCCATTAGAGAAGTGCCACGGGCCCTCTACGGATTTTCCCCTTTTGAATTATTATATGGCTGACACCCAAGGGGTTTGCTAGACGAAAGAAACCTGGGAGAACGAGGTCACCCCTTATAAGAGTGTAATCGAGCACATCACAAAGATGCAAGAGAGAGTCGTCCAGGTAATGCCCATTGTTAAAGAACACCTTCTTCTCCGAGCTCAGGAAGCCCAGGCCAGGGTGTATAATAGGAATGCTCGATTTTAAGACAATTTGGGTCCGGAGGACAGGGAAACTGGTGCTAAGTACCGACAGTTGAGAGCAAGATCCTACCCAAAATGGCAGGGGCCGTACGAGATTGTGAAAGAGTGGGAGAGGTAAACTACAAGGTCCACCAGCCGGGTAAGAGGATGCCCTTCCAGATCTATCATTTTAAATTTTTGATTAAGCCCTGGAAGGGAAAGAGAGTTCCCTGGGGGCCCTTGTCTAGTGTCCCAGTCAGAGTCAGGAGTAAAATTGGTGAACATTGCAGAAACATTGTCCCCCTCCAAAGGCAACAATGCAAGGAACTCCTACAACAGAATAGAGACCTGTTTACGGAGGCCCCCGTTCTCACCAATGTTCTTAAACATGAAATACTTACGGAGCCACAAGTGAGGGTTTATATAAAACCTTATAGAATTCCCCAGGCCCGCCCGGGAGGAAATTGCACAGGAGGTCCATAGAGATGGAACTAGGGGTCATCGAAAAGTCCAAAAGCGGGGGTCCAGCCCCATAGTCCCTAGTGCCCAAACCCCAAAGGCGAGTGGCATTTCTGTAACGACTATCGCAAGCTGAACGAGGTCTCTAAGGTAGATGCTTTATCCCATGCCGGGTAGACAAGCTCATTGAAAGACTAGGGCCCGCTCGCTACAATCACTACCTTAGATCCGACCAAGGGGTATTGGCAGAAACCCTTTGTCAAAAGAGGCTAAAAGAGAAGACAGCTTTCTCCACCACCGAGGGGTCGTTTCAGTACGTCCGAATGCGTTTGGACTGCAGGGTGCCCCAGCTACATTCCAAAGGGCCATGGACCAGGGCTAAGTCCCCATAGAAAGTATGCTGCTGCTTACTTGGTGACATTTGTCATCTAACAGTCGCGACTGGGAAAGCCACCTCCCTAAAGTACAGTTGGTTTTGGAGGCCTTAAGAAGCGCCGGCTTTTACCATAAAACCCCAAATAAGTGCGCCATGGGGATGGAAAAAGGCCCGGTACCTGGGGTATATCGTAGAGAGAGGCGAAATAAAGCCTGAGTTAAACAAAATAGAGGCAATTCAGGGATGGCCCTGACCCCTTACAAAGTAACAGGTCAAGGCATTTCTGGGGACATGGGGTATTACCGGAGGTTTATCCCCAAGTTTTCAGAGATGGCAGTACTTTTAACCGACCTTACTAAAAAGGGACCAAGGGTACACAGTTAAGTGGTCCCCAGAAGCGGAGAAAACTTTTCAGGAGCTCAAACAGGTCCTATGGGACAGCCAGTTTTGGTGGTCCAGATTTTACTAAGGATTTGTCGTGCAAACCGACGCATCAGAGGTGGGTCTTTGGGGCCGTGATGTCCCAGGTAATAAATGGGGAAGAACACCCGTCATATACCTGAGTCACAAGCTTGTCCCCCCGCGGAACGCAATTATTCTATTGTAGAGAAAGAAAGGCTTAGCAATAAAGTGGGGGTGGACTCCCTGAAAGGGAGATGGTTCAGACTCATTTTCGGATCATGCCCCTCTGAAGTTGGGTGAGTAAAAGGAAGGGTTTAAAAATGCCCGAGTGACCCGGGTGGTTTTCCCAGCCCTGCAGGACTTCCAGTTTACAGTAAAAACATAGCCGGGGAAGTTACAGGGCAATGCGGAAAGCCCTTTCCAGGGCGCACTGTAAAGCTGGCGGAAAGTTGGCCCCGCCCCCTGACATTGGGCAGAGGGGGGGTATGTAAGAGGGCACAAGGTGCCATCGTGGATGGACGGTATGTGTCGCCGATGTCCCTGGCATCGGTGAAGTAAAAGCCAAAAAGTATTTTGTGTCAGTAACTCTAGGTTTTCTGACACCTATTTGTTAGTAAGAACAGCTGCCTTAAGCGGCTGATCCAGGTCCGGCTTTTACTGGAATGGCCGAAGAGATGGGTGGGACGGTCATTTCCACACTCCAGGTCCAGGCTTTACCAGGCCTGTAAGAGCCTGGAGCTAGTGAGAGACATGGTGTGGTTCCAAGACTGAGGTGTTTGTCAGTCTGGAGAGGAAAGAGCTCTGTGCTGGAGGTGTTCAGTGTGCTCTGCCATTTCAAGGAGGATTGGATCCACTACCAAAGCATCCAACGGGTGAGACCGCCAAGCAACTGTTTTAAAGTTGAAGTAAGCTGATGTTTTGTTTGATATCCACTGTATAAGACTTACCTTCTATGGATGCTGTGTGGATAAAATAAACCACCTGTGTTATACCTGAACATTTGCCTTCCAGTCTGCTTACCCTGAGGCTACCATTGAGCTACATCCTACAGTGTGTAAAACAACCATGTACCTCCCTCATGCAAGAGTTAGACATCAAAAGGACATTCCCTGACCCATCCTCTTTGTTCAAGCATCGCCCCACCTCGCTACTCCCATTTGCCTACAAACCTAAAGGCAACTTGAATTATATCTTGAACTTTCGTTCTATTTCTCATCCAACTCACTTCTCTACTCTTTGTAGTCTGTTTTCCAACCTCACCACTGTACTGAAACTTCCATAACTAAAGTCACTAATGACTTAATTGCAAAAGTCTCATGCACCTACACTGTACTCCTTGTCCTCGATCTTTCGTTTGCCTTTGACGCAGTCAACCAGTCCCTAACTACAAATTCCGTCATCCCTTGGCATTATAGGTGTGGCCATTTCCTGAATTTCCTTATACCTAACTGAAGGAAGATTTAGCATCTTTCACTTCACACATTGCTTCTTCATCTCACCCTTTCTCCATTAGTGTTCCTCAGAGCTGAGTCCTGAGCCTTCTACACTTCTCCATCTATACTCTTGATCTGGGTCAACTCATGGCATCTTATGACTTTTGGTATAATTCCTATGCTGATAACAATCAGATTCACATCTCTGGCCCAGATCTTAAATCTCTGCTTTCCAGGCTCTTGGAATGTGTATTGTTCATATCCTCCTTCTCTTCAAGCTTTCTTAAACTCATCCTGGAGAAATTGGAGCTCATTCTCTTTCCATCATCCCACTCAACCACCATACAAAATTTATATATTATGGTCAATGGCTCCACACTTTTCCCAGTCCTGCAAGTGCACGGCTTTGGAATAACCTTTGACTGTGCCCTCTCTTTCAGACAAAAATTCAAAGCAATTACAATGTCTGCTGCTTCCACCTAAAAACATTACTTGAATCTGCTCGTTTCTTAACTTTGACTGTACAAAAATGCTGGTTCATGCCATAGTCATCTCCTGCCTCGACCACTACAACATCCTTTACTGTGACCTCCCATCTCGCAACACCTTGCTCCACATAAGACCATCTTCATCTTTGCTGCCGGGTTAATCCACTTCTCTCCTCATTACTCCTCTGCCAGTCTCTTCACAGGCTACCCATTGCCCTGAAAATTCAGTTTTAGTTATTAACCATTAAGCAAAAAAAGTGCATGTTGTAAGAAGACGCGAGGCATTTTTATAGAAGGGAAGTTTAGAAGGGAAGTTCCTGACTTTCGTGAAGTGAAGGCTAAATATTCCTGTGTCAGTGGCATTAGGCCACTGACACGTTTAAAGTTAGTATGTCTACAACAGCAGCTAGTCTGAGTCGGTCTTTCACTGGAGCATTTAAAGAGCTGTTTGGGATGGCTGATCCCATGTTCAGATCCAGGCCAGAGTTTGGAAGGCCTCTGTAAGCCTGGAGGTCAGGTGAACTGGGGGTGTGGTTTTCTCCAATCTGTGGAGCTGTGCTGTGCCGTGCCTTACAGCAAGCTGGAGGGGTGAGAGCCCCTGTGGGCAACATGAACTGTGCTTTACAAAGTTACATAGTTACATAGTTAGTATGGTTGAAAAAAGACACGTGTCCATCAAGTTCAACTAAGGGTGGGGAAAATGTGGGTGAGGGAGAGAGACAAGGACTTCAAGCCCAGCCCACACTGGTTAATCCCCTGAAACACCAAGGGGCAAGAACCAATCTGATCCAGTGGAGCCCTTTATCTCTGACCCTAGAGCCCCCCAGCCAGGACCAAAATCTTACATAGCTACATACGCAATTCATATTCTTTAGTTTCAGGTAGTTATCTAACCCTTTTTGAAATGGCTACAGTTCCTGCTGTAAACCAGCTCCAGGCGGGGTTTATTCCACAGATTTACAGTACTTACAGTGAAGAACGTCCTTCTCGTCTGGAGATTGAATCCTTTTTTCTCTAGTCGAAGGGAATGTCCCCTTGTCTTTTGAGGGTGCTTCACTTGAAATAATTTTTCCCCATACTTTTTGTAGGGACCATTTATATATTTATATAAATTAATCATGTCCCCCCCAAAACCGTGTTTTCTCAAGACTAAATAAGTTCAATTCTACTAACCTCTACTCATAACTAAAATGCTCCATTCCCCTTATAAGTTTGGTTGCTCGTCTTTGTACTTTCTCTAGCTCCATTACATCTCTTCTGTAAACTAGGGCCCAGAACTGAACAGGATATTCTAAGTTAGGTCACACCAATGCTTTGTACAGCGGTAGAATTACATCCTTATCCTGTGAGTCCATGCCACTTTTAATACACGCCTTATACTTATGTACCTTGTGTTTCTGTTAAGGACTGTGGTGGGACACCTGAGTGCTAGCTGAAGTAAGCATTAGTTTTGTTTATTTGTTTTCTTATGTCTGCTGGGAAACGGTTGGCAAATTGAAAGCACCTATAATTTTTGCATGAACTTTGCTGTGCTCCTGATCGTGTAAGTCTGCATTTGGGACTGATCATCTCAGTACTTTATTATATATCCTTTGTTGACAATGACAGAAGTCAAACGTTTTCTGTAAGGCTTCATAAGGTTGGCACACACTGTTGCTGGTATGTTGGCGCCTTTCTCCATGCAGATCTCCTCTAGAGCACTGATGTTTTGGGCTGTCGCTGGGCAAAACGGACTTTCAACTCACTCCAAAGGTTTTCTATGGGGTTGAGATCTGGAGACTGGCTAAGCCACTCCAGGACCTTGAAGTCCTTCTTATGAAGCTACTCCTTCATTGCTCTGGTGGTGTGCTTGGGATCATTGTCATGCTGAAAGACCCAGCCACATTTCATCTTCAATGCACTTGCTGATGGAAGGAGTTTTTGCTCATAGTTCTTGTGATCATTTTGATCACACGGGTTGAGATCTTGCATGGAGCCCTAGATCAAGGGAGATTAACAGTGGTCTTGTATGTCTTCCATTTTCTAATTATTGCTCCCACGGTTTATTTCTTCACACCAAGCTGCTTTCCTATTGCAGATTCAGTCTTCCCAGCCTGATGCAGGGCTACAATTTTGTTTCTGGTGTCGTTCAACAGTAATTTGGTCTTCACCATAGTGGAGTTTGGAGTGTGACTGTTTGAGGTTGTGGACAGGTGTCTTTTATACTGAGAACAAGTTCAAACAGGTGTCATTACTAATGGTAATGAGTGGAGAACAGAGGAGCCTCTTAAAGAAGAAGTTACAGGTCTGTGAGAGCCAGAAATCTTGCTTGTTTTTATGTGACCAAATACTTAATTTGCAAATAAATTATTTCCAAATCAGACAATGTGATTTTCTGGATTTTTTTTCTCATTTTGTCTTTCGTAGTTGAGGTCTACCTATGATGTCAATTACAGGCCTCTCTCATCGTTTTAAGTGGGAGAACTTGCAAAATTAGTGTCTGACTAAATACTTTTTTCCCCACTGTACATTAAATATTAAAATTATTAAGCAGTAAGTGGTTATCTATCTTTCTTTCTTGAAACGCTCAACTGTTTTTGCTGTGACCCATTCCTGGGGCAAGCTATTCCACATCTGTGTTATTTTGTTATATATTATCCATATATATGATGACAAATAATATTAATACTAAAGGTAAGCCAATACCAAGAAACATATATTAAAAAGAACAGCCAAATATGTTAAAGAAAAAAAGTATAACAATATATACTGTATAAAGATATGCAACTTCTATGCTGCAAAGATATGCTACTAAGAGAATAAAAGAGTACAATGAAAATATAAAGAAGTACACCTAAGTGAGGCTCCGAAGGAGTATTGTAGGGCATAGAAAACCCTCACGTAGCACCAGCTTCATCGGGAGTATATTAAAAATACTATCTTTTAATTATTCTGTACACATTGTAAGAAGGCAGAAGGAACTGACTTGGCGAAAGATATGTGTCACCGAGCTGCCTGGTCTTGATGAGACAAAAAACAGTGTTTGTTGGGTGTCAGCAGTATTAGCCACGTGACACCTATTTTCTTAGTTAGTATAGCTGCTGGTAGCAGTTTTTCTGGGTCAGATTTTTATCAGAGTGGCCAAAGATCTGGGTGGGATGGCCACTCCTGCTTTGCCAGGTCGAGGCCAGGTTTGTTGGTTATGTAAGCCTGTTAAGTCAGGTGAAGTGGGCATGTGTGTGTGTTTTTTTACGGCCAAGAATTTGAAGCAAGAGACAGACCTGATGTATAAATTCGGATTCCCCTGTCTTGAAAGAGACATAAACAGGACTGTGTGAACAGTGTCGGACTGGGGGGAATGGGGCCCACAGTGGAATTGATCTTAGAGGCCACACTACAGCTACTGTATATGAAAATATTACCAGTCTCTCAGACATAAATGCGTCCATATTACCACATAATACAGTGTGCAAAACAGAACTGTATTGTGTAGTACATAATACCAAATAAGTCCCATATCTGTCTCACACGCCTGTCTATCACATATGTCTGTCTGCTAGGCCCTAAATAGGTGGGTCAGCACCAGGAAGATTGGTGGGTAGATCCAAGTTAGGTAGATAAGTAGGCCCCAAGTAGGTAGGTACTTGGACCACAAGTGGGTAGGTAAATAGCCCTCAGGTAGGCCCCAATTAGCTAGGCTGTAGGAAGGTGTTGGTAGGCCCCAATTATGTCGGCCGTAGGTAAGCGTTGGTGGGTCCCAGTTAGTTAGGTGGGTCAGACTTTTGTGGAAGCAGCAATACCAATTACGTCAGCTGTAGGTAAGCGTTGGTGGGTCCCAGTAAGTTAGGCTGTAGATAGGTGGTGGTCCCCAGTTAGGCAAGCTGTAGGTAGCTAGGGCCCCAGTAAGGTAAGCAGGTTGGTACAATTTCAGTGATACCAAATATGCAGGGTTTTCATTATGTTTTAGTACTTTTAAAAAAATAAAAATATTCTCTATGTCATAAATTTATGCTACAGTGTCATTTTCTGCGACCAGTTACTTTTTTGTCTTTTCCATTTATAGACTTAAATGAGTGTTCATTGTTTGTGGACTGAAGTGTACTTTTTATTGGTACTATTTTAGGATACATATCACCAAGGCTAGGACGATGGGTAGGTGAAGGTAGGCGACCGCCTATGGCACATCTTCATCCCAGGCAGAAAAGGAAGTACAAGGAGGTATGGAGTAGGCTGAATTTTCTATTGGGGGACACTATGGGCCACATGTATGAAAACTGTCCAGATCTAAAATTCACTTTGTTGTCCATAGGAACCAATCAGCGCGCCTCTTTCATTTCATATAGTGCTCTGGAAAAATGAAAGGAGCACTCTGATTGGTTGCTATGGGCTATGGGCAAACAAAGTGAATTTTAGATCTGGACAGTTTTCATACATGTGGTTCTATATGCCTTTTTTTGCCTATGGCACCAGAATACCTTGTCCCAGTCCTGCATGCCACTTTTTGATCACTTTTTATTCCAATTTTCTGGGGACGTGATATCACACAAAAAATTTTGGCATCTGGAATTTTTTTTTCTTCTATGCTGCTCAACATCCAAGATAAATAATGTTATGTTTTAATAGATCAGACTTATATGGAAGCGGCGATACCAATTATGTCTGCTGTAAGTAAGCATTGGTGGGTCCCAGTTAGTTAGGCTGTAGGTAGCTAGGTCCCATGTCAGGTAGGTTGGAGGTAGTTAAGGTCCCAGTCAGGTAGGCTGGAGGTCATTAGAGCACCAGTCAGGTCGGCTGGAGGTATTTAGGGCCCAAATCAGGTAGGCTGGAGGTCATTAGAGCACCAGTCAGGTCGGCTGGAGATAGTTAGGGCCCCCTTCAGGTAGGCTGGGGGTAGTTATGGCCCCCTTTAGGTTGGCTGCAAGTAGTTAGGGTCCCCTTTAGGTAGGCTGGAGGTACTTAGGGTCCCCTTTAGATAGCCTGAAGGTAGTTAGGGCCCCCTTTAGATAGCCTAGAAGTAGTTAGGGCCCCCTTTAGATAGCCTGAAGGTAGTGCCACATTTCTCATGAAAAAGAAAAAAAACACAAAACTCACTTTTCTCCTGCTCTCCTGACGTGATGATAGGCTGGATGGCTACTAGTGAAGCCCGAAATAGGCGGTCTGATGACGTGACGTCATTGTACCGCTGACGCCTGGTATGCTTAAGGCCTGCGGGACTCTGCTCCACTAATACCATGCAGTCCTGGGAATAGAGGACATTGTCCCTCGACTACTGGGCCCTGCCTGAGAATGCTCGGGACACAGGGCCCAAGCGTTCTGGGTCAGGATGCGGCAGCTGGGCCCCATGTGATTTCGGCAGTACCTCTGTTCGAGCCCCACTGGGGATTTCACCAAATCGCCAGTGGGCCAGTCCAAACCTGTGTGTGAGTAACTGTCTGTGAGGCACGACGGTAGGCGAGGACCACTGATAGAGAGATACCCTTTTTGATTATTTAGTGAGTAGTCTAGAATTTATGTTGTAACATTTTTTTTTTTTTGCATTACTATCTTTCACAAGGACTGTGTATATTTCTGTTGCGCCTGAAGACAAGCCATTTGTTTTATTATTGTTTTCCCTGGTGAGTAAATAAAGGCCAAAACTGGTAAAGGTAAGCCAAAAGACTTGGGGCCACATGTATGAAAACTGTCTAGTTCTAAAATTCACTTTTTTGCCCATAGCAACCAATCAGAGCACCCCTTTCATTTCATATGGTGCTCTGGAAATTGAAAGGGGTGCTCTGATTGGTTACTATGGGCAACAAAGTGAATTTTAGAACTAGACAGTTTTCATACATGTGGCCCTTTGTGCCTCTACTACCTTTGCGCTTACCGCCCACAATATATATTCAGAGATACTGGTCTATAATTATACCTGATGAAGCTACTGCTTTGACTGGCCATACATTTTTGTACTCTGACATGGATGAAATAAATTCTGAAAGAGTAAGTCGTTCATCATACATGTAGGAAGTCCAACTATTTCTTTTTTGAATGTATTGTAATAAACCAACAAATGTGTCTTATGAAAAAGTAAATGTTAAAATTGCAAATACTTAAAATAATCAGATAAAGAAAATCTGTCACAAATAATAATTTTGAATTGAATAATTTTAAACTGCCCTCCAAGAGACTTTGGTAAGCTAAAGATAAACCTATTTTCCAAAAAGTTCCAGCTTCAAGATATCACAGCTGTAGGAGATATAAATGATTCCATAATGGAAAAAAAACTGACAAAATGATTACAATGAAACTGCTCCAGTGCTTTTAGTTCTACTTGTATTGTCCAGAGAAGGAATACATGACTACAATTACTTTAAAGTGTTTTTG
>JAODAL010072843.1:0-14958 GCA_025379985.1 Phyllomedusa bahiana | reverse complement strand
TAACCGCGATAATCGTGTCACTACAAAAAACCTTATCGATAGCGGCCGACTATCGACTATCGATCGATCTCGATAGCCAACGCAATCGCTCAACACTACCAAAGACGAATACATTTTTCCTGGTGATTTCTGTAGCATAATTTACAGTGGTGGCCAAAAGTATTGGCACCCCTGCAATTCTGTCAGATAATACTCAGTTTCTTCCTGAAAATGATTGGAATCACAAATTCTTTGCTATTATTATCTTCATTTAATTTGTCTTCAATGGAAAACCACAAAAAGAATTGTCATAAAGCCAAATTGGATATAATTCCACACCAAACATAAAAAGGGGGTGGACAAAGGTATTGGCACTGTTAGAAAAATCATGTGATGCTTCTCTAATTTGTGTAATTAACAGCACCTGCAACTTACCTGTGGTACCTAACAGGTGTTGGCAATAACTAAATCACACTTGCAGTCAGTTGACATGGATTAAAGTTGACTCAACCTCAGTCCTGTGTTCTTGTGTGTACCACATTGAGTATGGAGAAAAGAAAGAAGACCAAAGAACTGTCTGTGGATTTGAGAATCCAAATTGTGAGGAAGCATGAGCAATCTCAAGGCTACAAGTTCATTTCCAAAGGCCTGAATGTTCCTGTGTCTACCGTGCGCAGTGTCATCCAGAAGTTTAAAGCCCATGGCACTGTGGCTAACCTCCCTAGATGTGGATGCAAAATTGTGTGGATGGTGGATGAAGAACCTCGACTAACATCCAAACAAGTTCAAGCTGCCCTGCAATCCGAGGGTACAACAGTGTCAACCCGTACTATCCGTCGGCATCTGAATGAAAAGGGACTCTATGGTAGGATACCCAGGAAGACCCCACTTCTTACCCCGAGACATAAAAAAGCCAGGCTGGAGTTTGCCAAAACTTACCTGAGAAAGCCTAAAACGTTTTGGAAGAATGTTCTGTGGTCAGATGAGACAAAAGTAGAGCTTTTTGGGAAAAGGCATCACATAGAGTTTACAGGGAAAAAAAAAGAGGCATTGAAAGAAAAAAAACACAGTCCCTACAGTCAAACATGGTGGAGGTTCTCTGATGTTTTGGGGTTGCTTTGCTGCCTTGGCCCTGGACTGCGTGACCATGTGCATGGCATTATGAAGTCTGAAGACTACCAACAAATTTTGCAGCATAATGTAGGGCCCAGTGTGAGAAAGCTGGGTCTCCCTCAGAGGTCATGGGTCTCCAGCAGGACAATGACCCAAAACACACTTCAAAAAGCACTAGGAAAATGGTTTGAAAAGAAAGCATGGAGACTTCTAAAGTGGCCAGCAATGAGTCCAGACCTGAATCCCATGGAACACCTGTGGAGAGATCTCAAAATGGCAGTTTGGAGAAGGCACCCTTCAAATCTCAGGGACCTGGAGCAGTTTGCCAAAGAAGAATGGTCTAAAATTCCAGCAGAGCATTGTAAGAAACTCATTGATGGTTACCGGAAACGGTTGTTCGCATGTTATTTTGGCTAAAGGGTGTGCTAACAAGTATTAGGCTGAGGGTGCCAATACTTTGTCCGGCCCATTTTTGGAGTTTTGTGTTAAATGATCAATGATTTGATTTTTGTTTCATTCTCTTTTGTGTTTTTTCAGTGCAAGCAAAATAAATGAATATATTGATACAAGAATTTGTCATTGCAATCATTTTCAGGGAAGAACTGAGTATTATCTGACAGAATTGCAGGGGTGCCAATACTTTTGGCCACCACTGTATATCCAAGGGTTAATTAAGCGTGTTTGTGCTTTTGTAGTCCGTAAAATACACAGCGTTTTTACATGCCACATACCAGTTAATTTTTTGCAGATGATTTCTGTAGCACAGTTTATATCCGAAGGTTAATTAAGCATGTTTGTGCTTTTGTAGTCAGTAAAATGCACAGCATTTTTACACGCCATATACCAGTTAATTTTTTCCTAATGATTTCTGTAGCGCAATTTATATCCAAGGGTTAATTAAGCGTGTTTGTGCTTTTATAGTCAGTAAAATACACAGCATTTTTACACGTCACATACCAGTTAATTTTTTCCCGGTGATTTCTGTAGCACAATATATATCCAATGGTTATCAAAGCCTTTTTGTGCATTTGTATTCAGTAAAAGAAACTGCGTTTTTACAAGCCACATACCAGTTAATTTTTTGCTGCTGATTTCTGTAGCGCAATTTATATCCTAGGGTTATTTAAGCCTGTTTGTGCTTTTATATTCAGTAAAATAAACGGTGTTCTTAAACGCCAAAGACGAGTAAGTTTTTCCTGGTGATTTCTGTAGCATAATTTATATCCAAGGGTTATTCAAGCATGTTTGTGCTTTCTTATTCAGTAAAATAAACAGCTTTTATACACGTCACATACCAGTTAATTTTTTCCTGGTGATTTCTGTAGCGCAATTTATATCCAAGGGTTAATTAAGCCTGTTTGTGCTTTTGTAGTCAGTAAAATACATAGCGTTTTTACACGCCACATACCAGTTAATTTTTTCCTGGTGATTTCTGTAGCGCGATTTATATCCAAGGGGTAATTAAGCGTGTTTGTGCTTTTACACAGCGTTTTTACATGCCACATACCAGTTATTTTTTTTGCTGCTGATTTCTGTAGCGCAATTTATATCCAAAGGTTAATTAAGCATGTTTGTGTTTTTATATTCAGTAAAATAAACAGTGTTTTTAAACGCCAAAGACGAATAAATTTTTCCTGGTGATTTCTGTAGCATAATTTAAATCCAAGGGTTACTTAAGCCTGTTTGTGCTTTCTTATTCAGTAAAATATACGACATTTTAACACGCCACATACCAGTTAATTTTTTCCTGGTGATTTCTGTAAAAAAAATTTTAAATATCCAAGGGTTTTAAATAAGCGGTTTGTGCTTTTGTAGCCCTGTAAAAATACACAGCTTTTTTACATCCCACATACCATTTAATTTTTTTTCCTGGTGATTTTTTGGTGGCGCAATTTATAAACCAAGGGGAAATTTTAAGCTGTTTGTGCTTTTGTAGTCCGTAAATGCAAAGCTTTTTTTACATGCCACATCCCAATTAAATTTTTTTGCAGAGGTTTCTGTAGCACCGTTTTATATCCAAAGGGTTTAAATTAAGCTGTTTGTGCTTTTGTAGTCAGTAAAAATGCACACATTTTACACCCCCAAAAAACCAAATTTTAATTTTTTTCCTAATGATTTTTGTTTTGGACAAATTTAAAACCAAAGGGGTTTTAAATTAAGTGGGTTTGGGGTTTTTTAAGTCAGAAAAAATACACAGCATTTTAAAAACTCCAAATCCCACAGTTAAACCCAAAAAAATTTGCATGACTTTTAAAAAAAAAATATCAAAAATTTAAACGCAGGGGGGCCCTTTTATCCCCTATGCACAAAAATTGAAAAAAAAACATTTTAAAAAATTTTAATCACAAGTTTTTTTTCAAAATTGCCTAAATTTAAAAATATGAATGTGGACAACTTTTAAATTTAAAAATTTTTTTCCCCCAAAAAAACCCACCCCAAAAAATTTTTTTTTTTTTTTCCCCCAAATTTCACGCAAAGAAAAGGAAAACACAAAAAAAATGCATGGGAAATTATGGGCAAACTAAGCGAAAGCTACATTTTTTTTCCCTAATTTTTTTCTTTTCTATTATATTAGTTTTCCAAAAAACCAATTTTCTGACATTTTAATTTTTTCGGGAAGAGTTTCTTGCAAACATTTTTCTTTACAAGGGGAAAAAAATTTATCGCTCAGTTTTCCTCCTCTATGTTTTTTGGGTCACATGAAACAACATTTTCCCGTTTTTTTTTCTCCGGGCCCTCGGAATAATCTGAAACTGAAAACGCCAAAAAAACCGTTTAAAATTGTTTCCCTTTATTTTGCTTTGGCAAGCATTTCAAGTCACATTACAATTTATGACAAAGGCCTTCAAAAATAACACCTCGCCCCCTTTCCTCTGAAACATAAAATTCCGGATGAGTTTCGTTTTAAATAAAGAATAAATTTTAGGGCGGCTACATCAAGCTTTTTTAAAAAATAGTATTTAACAGGCCAAACGTTTTTTTTTGCCTTTTACACAAAAACCCTCCCACCTTTTCTCTTTCCTTTTTTAAATCTAAAAACCTCCTTTTTTTTGCTTTGGTAAGGGCAGGAAAAATTTTGGTTTTCAATTTTTGGTTATTGCTGCAAATTTCCCAATCGTAAAGCATGGTACGAAAAAAAATTTACAAATTCCCTTTTTCCGCCTTGTAAGCCCCCAAAAAGGTCGCTTTTTTTTATTGAACCCCAAAAAAACACCCCTCAAAAAAGGGGGCTCGCTGACGATTGGGGTTTGAGGTTTCCTGGAATTTCTCGTCTTTTTTGGGTTTTAAAGTACCAACAAGTGTAATACCCTTTTGAAAACAGAAAATTGCCAATTTCAACTTTGGGTGAAAAATTGTCCTTGTGAAGTTTCTCCCAAAATGAATTGAATTTTGGAACAGCAAGATTTTTTGCCCTATTCAGACCCAAAACCCTTTCAATACGGTGGGTCACCCAACCTTTTTCCCAAAGAAAAATTTACTTTTCATTTATCCTAATAATTTGCAGAAAACACACATCCCAGAAGATTTTTTTTCCCGTACGGGCTATTTTTGCAGGAATGTATTGTATGAATTTTTCAGCCCCACGGAAGGGTACAATTTGCCCCATTTTACAGTAAAAATTAAAGTACTAGGTTTGAAAATTTTTGTGCAAATTTTTGATAAATATGTTCCGGGAATATAACTGTTTAGGGTTTAAATTTGTCTTTTAAAAAACCTCCTGCACGATTTTGGGCAAATCATCAAACGAATTATTCTTCAAATTTCCTCATAACGGGCCAAAGACATTGTCCCCCCTTTTAAATTTGGGGAACAGAAAGTGGGTCCAGAAAATTTTCCCCTTGTTTTGGGGACATCTAACATTTTTTGACTCCCCCCAGCAGGAAAAGTCCAATAATGCAAAAAGTTTCCTTTTTTGGGAAAAATTTTTTCAGGACATTTTTTTTGGCAAGAAGCTTTTAACCTCTTCCTTCTGGGTTTTGGGAAAATAATGGGGCCCTCTTCTCCCCAAAAATTTGCCGGAAAAAAAAAGTACAAATAAAACCCTTTGGGGGTAAAGTAAACGGGGATTTAACCCCACAGCCCTTGGGGCCTGCTCACAATTTTTTGTATTGGAGTACGCCAACTAATGTAGGATTACTGCCCCAAAAACATTCTTTTTGGAAGTTCAATTTAAACACTTTTTTGGAGGATCCACTAAAATTAAACTTTCATCATCAAAAAGAATCCCCGGGATAGGATTTTTGGGATTAGCTGGTTGGGGGCAGATTTTCTTCATCAGACAAAGAAGTTATTTTAAACCATCGCTTTGGGAAACAAAAATCGTTAATACTTTTGGTCAGATCAAACACTTGGGGGAAAAACTGTGCCATTGCTGACTAATGTTAAAAAATTTAAAAACAGATTTCCTCTCAACACCCATCTTATAAAAGGGGTCCTTCAGCAATTAGCTCCAAGGAAAACTGTCCTCAGAAACCCCCATTATAAACCCACATTCATTACGTGTTTCAAAAACCTGGGGTTTAAGTTTTGGGTTTATCATTTCCCCCCCCCAAAAAAACACTTTGAAAACCTAAAACCATGTTTTTAACCCAAACACCCGGCCCCCCCCCACCAGCTTTAAAACTGATTACAAATAAAGAAACTTGAGCCAAAAACATTTCCCGGGGAACATATAAAAACAGGGGAGGCCAAAAAGGCCCCCAATATGCTTTCTAAGGTTTTAAATTTTTTACCCGGGTTTTCTGTACACAATTAAAAAACCAAAGGGTTAAAAAAGGGGCCTTTTTTGTGCTTTTGGTATTCAGAAAAAATAAACTAAGGTTTTTTAAAAACCAAACATCCCAAGGAAAATTTTTTTGTTTCTAAAAATTCTGAAACCGCAATTTATATCCTAGGGTTTTTTAAGCCGTTTTGGTGCTTTTAATATTCATTTAAAAAAAAAAGGGTTTTTTTTTAAAAACGCAAAAAATGAATAAAATTTTTTCATGGAAATTTTCATAGCAAAAATTTATATCCAAGGGTTTTCCCTTAAGCCTTTTTGGGGTGCTTTTTTTAAATTAAAAAAATATACGACTTTAAAAACCCCACATCCCAGTTAACTTTTTTCCCGGTGATTTCGGGAAAGCGAAAATTTTTTAATCCAAGGGGGTTTAATTAAAGGGGTTTTTGGGGCTTTTAAGTCCGTAAAATACACAGCCTTTTTTAAAACATCCCCACATACCCTTTAAAATTTTTTTCCTTTGGTGATCTCTGTAGGGGAAATTTTAATTCCAAGGTTAATTAAACGTGTTTTTTGCTTTTTGTAGAAAAAGTAAAAAAACAAAAACATTTTTACACCCCGACAAACCATTTTAAAATTTTTAACTGGTTATTTCTTTTAAGTGAAATTTTATACCCAAGGGTTTTTTTAAGCCTGTTTTTTTTCTTTTTGAAATTTCAGTAAAAAAACAGCTTTTTTAAAAAGCCCCCTTACCATTTAAAATTTTTTTGGGCGGGCTGACAACCCGGAAAGGCGCAATTTTATACCCAAAGGGTTTTACCCAAGCCTGTTGGGGGGGGTTTAAAAATTGGGTTTTTCAAATACAGGTGTGTTTTTATCCTATAAAAAGATATCTTCATTAAAAAAGAGCTGAAAAAATTTTTGAAAAAAACAAAAATAAAACAGAGGGGTTCGCGGCTCTTCACAAAAGTGGGCAGTGGCACAAACTTTTCCGGGAAGCGGGCCCAAAGGTCGCAGGCCACATTTTAAGGGGGAAACGTCGCAGCATTTTGGAGGCCAGAACTGCCATGACATCTAGCGGGCCGGGTGTTTTGGGAACAGCAACCCAAGGGGTTTTTTAAATTGGTTGACAAAGGTCATCCACTTCCTTTCCCAAATTTTACATTTTAAACAACCCCACCCAAGAGCGGGGGGAAACCCGTCGGGACACAAACCCTTATTTGGCAATGGCCCGGAGCGGCAGCGGCTCTCACCTGCCCGCCCAACCCACCTCTGCCAAACGTTTCCCCTCAGCCAGAAAATCTACTATGTGGTTTTGGGGCCCAGACCCCAAATTAAACCAGCGAGGATAAAACAAACTTAGGACAGCCAGCAACTACTTGGCAGCGAAGAAAAGGGGGGCCCCGATATCCCCTGTAATTGTAGTAGGCGCAAAATTAGGGATGTGGAGGGCATGGGGAGGTAAATGTTGGGAGCCCCTCATCCCAAGGGACCGTTGAGGAGGAACAGCGGGAAAAGACCCAAACAATAATCGATGATAAAATTAAACAGGGTAGCAGCATGCGAGGTCGGGAGCCAAATGGCCACGGGGTAAAAAATTTCCCTTCTCGGGTGCAAAAAAAGTAGGGGGCAGGGGGCTCGCGAGAAAAGCGAAAAAATTATAGCCCCCCCAGTGTGGAGCGTTGGGGGTAAAAAATCAGCTACTCACCCGGTGTGGAAAGTTTTTTGCAAAAGAACCCACCAGGAAGCCAACATGGGTATAAATGTAGAATCGTGGGCAAAAAAGGATAAGCGGGGGCCGGGGAGCTAAAAATTGGCCCCAAAACCCGGCCCAAGCGTCAACACATACACCGTCACCACCCGGGGTGGCCTGGGGAAAGTTGGCTCATATGTGGCGGTCCCTCCTCCCGCCGCAGCAGCAGGGGCCCAGTGAAAATCCCAATGCCTTTGGGGCAGCGACTCAAGGGCCCTCCCCCCAACCTCTGCAAAAGGGGGAAAGCTGTTTTCTTTGCCATCATCCCCCCGGGTTCCAAATGTTTCCGGGGCTCCTCCCCCGTACTCATGGGCCAGCATTCTTAAAACGAGGCGTTGCAAAAGAACAACAGGGGGGCGTCCAAAACCACCCAAAAGGTGCAAAAAACTGTTTTTTGTTTCCTGTCCAAGTTGGGGGTACGGGATGCCCCTTCCCCTTTCCAAATGGTGGACTCTAAAACCTTTTAAAGAAACAAATGGCCTGGGGCCCTAGCTGGGTGGGGGTTCCAAACCGAAATTTAATTTTCCCAAAAAAAGGCCCGTCCCAAAGCCCTTCACAAACATTTTGAACAGAAGGTGACCCCCCTTTGTTTATGGGTTTTTTCCCCAAGGGTGCACAGCATTTTCACAAGTGTAGGGTAACAACGGCCCGGGACCCATTACATTTTCCTTAAAGCCCCCCGGCTTCCTGGCCCACCCAAAAAAACCAAACAACGGGCCCAGAAAACCCCCCCGTTTTCCTCCCTCCATTTTTCCAACTCCCTTGTTTCCCTGCCCCAATGTCCGCCTCCTCCTCCCCCACCACCACTCCCCAACAAACCCCCCAAAAAGGTACTGCTCCATCATCCCCCAAAAAGTAGGGCACAGCAGTGTCACGCAGTTTTTAAAAACCTGGCGTCTCGGCGAACAAGAAACCCCCAGGGTAGGGCCCAGCCCCCGCGTCTTTGCAGCAAAGAAATCAAATGTGGGGCCTTTTTCTCTGCACCAACTGAAAATCGGGAACCCCATGGTGAGGGGCAATGAGGGGGGAAACCCATGGTGTCTGTGCCCAGAGGAGGGATGGCCCCTGCACCCTGCATGGCGCACGTTTTCAATCGGGTTGTGAAAGGTTTCGAAGTTTTCCCCCCGATCTTCAAAGGGGAAACTGAAAATGTCCAGGAAACTGTGCAATGCAACTTCCCCCAAATTCCTACAAACCCAAAAAACCCCCCAAAAACCCCCCCCTCGATTTTGAGGCACCCAGAACGGCCTCCCCCAACACACTCAAATGCGATTTTTCCACCCTTTTGGGAAAACCCCACCCTTTGCACATTTTGGCCGCCCGGTAAAAGGGAAACAAAGTTTTTTGTCAGTCCCCCGGGAAATTTAGGGGAATGAAAAATTTGCTTTCCCCACTGCTTCATGTCCAGGAACAAAAGCTGAAAAATCTTTCTGGGCGGGGAAACGGGAGACGGGGCCCACTACATCTCGGGGCCCCATAAAGTCTAGGGGGATTTGAACTGGGGGGAGGAGACTTTGGAGCAAAAGAAATTTGTCTGGTAAAAATGAGGGGTTTTTTCTCCCCAGGGAAAAGAAGGGGAGGAGAAAGCGGGAGGAGGAAAGAGGGAGATGAGGAAGAAAGGCAATAACCCCCCAAGGGCACCGTGGCAGTATACAGTGGGGGGATGGAGGAAAGGGGGGCCCCCCAGATTCCTTGGCCCCCCCATCAGGGCCCACAGCTTGCTGATTTTGTATGGCAAAGTGAAAACCCCGAAAATATCACTTTTTCCCGGCAAAAGGGAAAGACCCCCAAGGCTCTCCACCCTTTTGGAAACCCTCCCCAAACCGGTCCCAAAAGGGGACCTTTTTTTCCGGGTTTGAGAGGGAGGGAAAAAACTAAAATACAATAAAAAAATTCTCCGTAGTCAGTTGGCCCCCTCCCTTGTGCAGCATGGTCCCCCCCTGACATTTTTTCCCGGGGGGGGTTCCTAAATGATCCCCGTACCATTTTGCCACGCGCTAAAAGGGGAAGGGGGGGGGGGGGGTGGGAGTCCCCAACCCATCAGAACAACCTAATTCGGGATTTTGCAAATTTACACTTTCCCTTCCCCAAACCCCCCCCGGCCCCCTAGTGAGGGGGCACTCAAAAGCGGGCCCAAGCAGGCCCCGGGAGTAGACTCTGAACAAAACATTTTGGTGGCCTAGGGACAGCACTCTGAAAAACCCGGGGAATTTTAAAAAATCCGTTGGACTACAAGGAAACCAAACTGGATGTGGGGCCCGCAACTTGCCGGGGTTTTGCAGGGGGAAGAAGCTGCCCGGGCCCCGGGCCAGAAGTGGGGAAATCAGAGCGGATTTGTTTTCACTTGCGGCGGGGGCCATCTTTTAACCCCAAGGAGAACCCGTTTTCCACCGGAAAAATGAAGAACGACTGCCCTCTTCAAGATAAAATCACCCCTTGGATCGCCCGGGGTTTTTCCACTCCCCCAATCCCTTTAGGCTTCAAAATTACTTTCACCCAAAGGGACCCCTCACCAAAACTTGAAAAATGAGTCTGGATTAAAACAAACCACTGCCTCACCCCCAAACCCGATTCCCCCCTCCCCTGTTTTCCACACATCTGCCCCAAATTTTCTCCATCTGCCTACCCCCCAACCTTTACCAGGGACGGTATTGCCACCACCCTCCCCACCTGTCATTTTGCCACACAAAACCTCATGCTGCCTTGCGGGTGCCGAAAACCTCCAAAAACCCGTCTTTTGTGCAACCTATGACCTCATTCTGCTGCTTTTGACCCTTCCACATTTTTTCATTGACCACTCTGTGGCCTAATCCTTTTTTCCCCACCTCCAAAAATGTCATTGTCCCAACTGTTTTAAACCCCTCAGGGTTTGCTGCTGTGACTGCTTTTTCGTGACCTCCCACACTTTGTAATTGTGCCACTGTTTTAACCCTTTTCGCGGGCTCTGGGGGCCCCGCGCCCTTGACCTCCACAGGGCTTTTAAAATTGGGGCCAATTCCTCCCCCCTTTCCATGCGGGCTGCTTTTGGCTGCTGTCGTGACCCCCATTTTTTAATTTGGGGCCCACTGTTCCAACCTCAGGGCTGCTGTTTGTGGCTGCGCCGGCCCCTCCAAAAAAACTCTGCCCTTTGTGCCAATGTCCCACCTCCTGGCTGCTGGGGCGGGCGCCTTTGGCCTTCCAAAAAAAAAAACCCCTTTTAAATTGAAACCAAATTCCAAAAAACCTCATGTTTCTGCTGGTGGCTTTTCCCGGGACCTCCACTCTCGGGTCATTTTTTCCACTCTGGGGGCCAACTCCTTTTGGGTCCCCCACCCAAAACCACTCCCTGTCATTGTGCACACTCAGACCTCATGTTTTCGCTGCTGTTGCTGCCCGTCCCCTTTCACACTGGGCCAATTGTGCCCCCTGCTGACCTCATTTTTGCTGCTGTGGCTATTTGCCGTCCCCCTTTTCCCACACTGTTAAATTTGTCCCAAACTGTTTTACCTCATGCTCCCAGCTGCCTGCTCCCGGGAAACCCCCACACTCTGTCATTGTGCCACTCTCTGACCTCATCTCTGCAGGCGCCCATGCCCTCCACATTCCTGCATTGTGCCATGTCCCCCCAAAAACCCCCCAACACCGTGACATATAAAAGGGAGAGGGGGGTCAGGGATTTTCTAAAAGTCACTTTTGCACATTGGCCCGACATGCTGCTTTACTTTGGGTACTGACAGCCGAATAGTCACCATCCAGCAGAAAAATACTTCTGGCCTCCACCCTCTTGGGCCCGGGTAACCCGGCCAAAAAAAGGGGGCCTTTTTTTTCAGTGCTGAGAGGGGGCAAATCAATACTATAGAAAAAAAACCCCCGTAGCAGTTTGGGAACGTTCTGAAAACCCTTTTTGGCCCGGGGACTTCTACCTCCATCAGCTTTTCATTAAAACCCAAAAAAGTTCCCCAGGGGTTTATTATGAAGTATAAACGTGAGTTTGAATCCAGTTTCTCGGACACCATTTGTTCAAAAGCAGTGTACAGAAATTGAAAGAAGGATACTCTAACACAGGGGGAAAGTTTTTGGGGCATTTTGCATTCCGTGCCATTAGTGAGGGAATTTTGTAAAAACTGGAAGGGGGAACAAAACAAACGCAAAACTGGGTTGGATAATTTCTTCAGTAAAGAAAAAAAATTGAATCTATGTCCAACTTATAGAAAATAAAAACGCCTCCGGGGCATGAAAAAAAAAATAATAATAATCTTTAGAGCCTATAGAGAAAAGGGGTTTTTCCCTTTAGCTTCGTCGTAATATCCTGTACCTTCCCCTTGCCTCCACCCTTGACCAAACCTTGATGGCTACCGACCAACCTTTGCCCCCCCCCACCCGAGTTTGCCCTTTTATTTGTACCTCAACCTCGGCTCCACCGCAAGCAACATGTCAGGGGTAGCACCCGGTAGACTTCCCCCCAACAATCCATCCCCCTTTTGGGCGGGCTCCCGGGGAAAACCGGGGCCTACTTTGATTCCGCTCCCTGGCGGGCTATTGCCACGTCCCCTTTCTGTACTGCGATCTGTTCGGCTCCAGGAACCTACTTTTGGTTTTTTGACACTATTTTTAGGATCTTCTACCCGCTTTGTTTTTTTTTTTCCCGCTGGGGGTGCCCTGACTTTATCAGGTGCATTTCCCCCTTCAATTTTTTGGGCAGTATTGGGCCCCCTGGTCCCCGGATTTTCGAGTAAGCGATTCAAGAGCGGGAAGTTGGCGTGTCAAAATAAAACAAAACATTGTATGAAGAAAGACCAACTCCCCCGCATTTTAAGCATAGCACAATTTCTACAGCACCCCACAGGGTTCTGCGCCCGGAAATAGCTTTTTTTAACGCATTCGTCCCAAAATTTATTTGGTCGAAACGATTTTGTCGGCGAACTCGGCGAAAACGAATTTTGAGAAATTCGCCCATCTCTAATTCCAAAACATCAGCCAGGGAAGTTAAAGTTGGGAGGAAATGGGCGTCCAAAATGGACAATGACCCGAAGCTTATCCAAATGGTTACAAAATGGCTTATGGATAAACTAGTCAAGTTTTGGAGTGCCATCACAAAACCCCGATCTCAAAACCCAAGAAATTTAAAGGGCAAAGCTGAAAAAGAAGGGGCGAACAAAGGGGACCCCAAATAAGCTCAGTTATAAAGTTCTGTCAGGGGGAATGGGCCAAAATTCCTACCAAAAATATTGTGAGAAGCTTGTGGGAGATTCCAAAATGTTTAACCCAAGTCAACATTTAAGGGCAATGCTCCAAATCTAAGAAAGGTATGAAAAACTTTTGACTTTGCGAAAGAAATTTAAAAAATGCCTTAAAAAAATTCCCGCTTTGTTATTCTGGCTTTTGGCAAATATAAAAAATTTTGGAACTAATTGCCCAAAACGATAATTTTATATTCGATTTCATTCATATAGTAAAAAAAAACATGCTATGTCCTTTTTATATAGGGATGAAACATCTGTTTTCAACTGAGATGTGTGAGGTTATTTTTTGATAGACAAGTGTACCTTTTAACCCCTTTGTAATTTGGATGTACCATATGCCTGTAATTGTGGCATTTTTTGCAAAAATTTTACTGATACATCCAGGGAGGGGTTTGCTCAGTCAGCACATGAAGCAACGCAAAAACAGCTTACTTTATGCGCTATCAGCTGGGATTTAAAGCTTTTTTGGTGTGGCCGATTAACTCTTTAGACCTGAAGAAAAATTGCAAAAAAATTCAGGTTAGGGAAAACAGGGGATGGAGCTCCAACAGCAGCAGAGTGTAATTGCAGAGGCCAATGGCCTTCCATGACAACTTGGGAAAGGCCTAACAAAGGCAAGTAGCTATGTATTTTAACAGCGATCTACAGATTGTTACCAGGTCCCCCTATGGGGTAAAGTGTAAAAATACCTTTTTTCACTACAAACATCATTTCCCCCCCAAAAAGATAAAAAGTGAAAAAAATAAAAATATTTGGTTTGTCCATGCTTAAAAAACTTCTTTGCAAACCCCCATGATGCGTTAAAAAATTTACAGAATTGCTTTTCCCCCCTTGAAGCACAAAAAAGGGAATAAAAAAGTCACATAAAACCCAAAGTGGGGACCAAGTTCATGTGCAAAAAAAAACCCTTACATAGTTTTAACAGAAAATAAAGTTATGCCTATCAGAAGTAGCAATTACAGATATTGTTTAACCAATAAAAGCATGTTTTTATATATTTTTTTTTAAACGCTGACATAAAAGAAAATATAAATGGGGTGCTGCCCTGGTCATATTGACTCTCGGAGTAAAACAATATTCATGTATACTGCACGGTTTCGCTATTAAAAAAAAATATATAAAAACACTACTATGATTGTTGTACTTCCTTATCTTGCCTTCCAAAAAGCCTTTTAGATGATTAAATAGTCGTGTCCCACCCAAAAAATTAAAATAATGAAAAATCATCTTATATCGCAAAAAAAAAGCCCCACATACTCCATGCATAGGGAAAAAAAAAACTGGCTTTTTAAACTATGGTGAGCAAAAAAATTTTTTTCTAAAGAAAAATGTTTTTATTTTCAAACACAGAAAAATAATTTAATGCTTTTTTCGAGACGTATTTTGCGCTGAAAATGTTTCAAACAATGTTTTTTGCAGGCCCCTCATTTATTCTTTATAAAAAAAACCCTCATTCAAACGGGATTTTTTCAAGTGTTTGCAGCATGTAAATTTTGGGATGATTTCACTGAGGTTTGTGAGTAAAAATTCCTAAAGGGAAAAAATGGTGGAGCCCCTACTTTAAAAAAAAAACCTTTTTGAAATAGCCTATAATCAGGGATATTTTTAAAGTCATTTTTTTAACAAAATTTTCACTTTATCATATGGAACAACCTAAAACACAAAGGGCCACATTTATGTCGGGGCCCGGGGGGGCGTCAACATACAAAGTAAAAGTCGCCGCGCCTCACCTGTTTAAGGGGCGTGCGGGTCCCCAGGCGCGTGCGGGCTGGCCCAGGATCGGCGGGCCGGAGGTAGTTCTAAAAAAGGGGGGAAAAACCGCCGCTCCTGGCCAGTGTGTTAGGCGCAGTGCGGGGGGCCGAGGCGCAGTGCCGCTGCCCTATGATTCGACCCGGGGGGTACGCACTCATACAGGGGGAAAAAAATTTCCCTGCGCCTCGCCAGTTGTGTGGGGCGCATGCGGGACTTAGGCGCCATCGGGGGCTTTCGCCGAAAAAAAAGCCCGATGCGAGAAGGCAGGAAAAACTAGAAAACATTCCCATGTTGGTGCGGAGTATGAATCAAAATCGCCTTTAAAAGGCATTAACATTCTCAGGAAAGAGCTGAAACCTAAAAAATAAAAAAACATAAAACAAAATCCTTTCCAATACCTAATTTAAAAAGGGAAAATT
>JAODAL010072842.1:0-14959 GCA_025379985.1 Phyllomedusa bahiana | reverse complement strand
AAAGTCAATCGCGTTAAATCTCTGTAATAAAATAGTTAAATGAGGCCTGGTGTCAGGGAGTGTTTTAATAAAGTTATGTTTTATGTTGTTTCTGTGTTTATTTTTTTTTATTATTTTATTCCAGTATTAGTAATGAAGGTGTCTGTCAGACACCTCTCCATTAGTATTGCTGGGGCTTGGTGTCAGCCAGCAGAGTTTTTCGTCATCTCAAGGCTGACTTTAAGCCCCTCTCACTATTACCACCAGGGTTAAGAATCATAGGAGCTAGTTTACCGTCAGAAGTGGTCCATCTAATGTGATGGTCTGCTTCTGGGACATCTGCGAGTTAGTATTGTTAGGATGGTAAGGGTCCAATAGCCATGGACCTTCCCATTTTGATAGTGTTAGGCTATAGCTGTCATATTACCGTGGCTGTTTATATAAAAGTGGGAGGGCCCCATGTCATTTTTTTAAATAATTAGTCTCTTTCTAGATTTTTCAATAAACAATTAAAAAAAGATGACATGGGTTCCCCCCTTTTTCATAACCACCCAAGGTAAAACTGGCAGCTGCAGGCTGATAATATCAGGATGGGAAGGTTCATGTATTCTGGATCCTTCCTTCATGGATGGTCTGCTTCCGACGGTAACCCAGCTCTTCCCAGTACACCCCTGGGGCATTGGGCACAGGAGTAATAGTGAGAGGGACTTAGAAAGAAACACCAAGCTCCAGCGATAGTAAGGGATTCAATGCTGGTCCAATGTAGTCCAACTAATTCGGCGTAGTCCAAATAAAGAAATCTTTAAAAAATATAAACACTACAAAAAACATGTCAGTACTAAACTTGATTCCCTGCACCCCCTGAAGGTCATGGCTGCAGCTGATCTTCTGAGGGTGCAGGGGAAAGACTTAATGCCGCATAGTATGTTCCTAGGAGGTACAGGCCACAGCCGCAGGACACAATCTCCAGTGGGGTTGGTCCTCTGTCTCCCATCAGAAGATTTTGCCTGTAAGATGTGACCTGTACCCGCACTTCCAAACCTCCCCACAACCATTGTGTCATACGGCTTAATACAGCCCCCAGCTATCACCCCACAGTGACCTACCTCCACCTATTGCCCCATGTAAAGTTTATACAAAGGTGGGACTTGGTAGGAAGGTGCTGGAAAAGGGCGGTGTCTAAGATAGTTGCGTGGTAAAGTCTGCATGGACGAGTTGTGGCCTGGAGATGTCAGCCTGGAGAAGAAAAGGGAAAGAAAATGAATACACCCACGGAAGATGTCACCTGTGAGTCACTGGATGTAAGTCTGCAGAGTGCCTGAGTACAACTGGTACCTACCTCATACAGTCACTGTATGGCAGGAATATTGATAGTAGTGATAGTAGTATAACAGTTTATATTCAGGAACAGTATGGCGGTATTATTTAGTCACTATGTGGTGGTGATATGTAGTCATGATGTGGCAGTATTATTGATAATATTGGTCCCGGTATACTGGTATGTGCAGTGATAGTATGATGATAATATATGCTATTTGTATAGCCATATCATGTGCTAACTGTTTGACCATTATTTAGAGTGGTCATCCATAGAAAATTGTCTTTATAGCTATATGTATGTATTTTTATATACACAATAAATTATTTTATATAAAAACACACTAATAGACTCTATTAACACCACTTTTGTGTTGGCGCAAATTGTGTTTTTTTTCCCATCCCACCTAGCAGGGGAGCGTGCAGGCAGTGGGCATCATATTAGGGCTGGGGATTTACATTTTTTTGAAGGGGTGATGCCATTAACCCTACTTGCCGAAATGCCTTGTACCTGGCCTTCTAGAGGATTCGGCAAACAGACAGTGGGTGGATGAAGATGGGTGCATAGTTTGGTGACGACTCAAATGTACGTACACTTTAGGAACAACAGAGTAATAGCGATAACTGTCCCTAACGATATCTAACCGTATGACCAACCCTAACACTGAAAGCTGTACCCTGATCTAACCCTAACACCTTTGCTTGAAAAGGAACAGCTAACAAATAAATAAAGTGGTTGTAGAACCCAGTGAGTCCCGAGTAGAGCCCAAATGAAACTAGTCAAGCACCAAATCACAACAGATATACTTCTACTTCTAAGTAGCCATTGTGTCATCTATCTATCTAATATCTATCAATTGATCCATCTCTTTTTTATCAGAACACACTTAATGTTGTTTTTACACAACTAACACAATGTTGCTTGCCAAGAGATATATAGCATTTAGCAAATCAGATACTTCTCTCTGCAAGACACAATGTACCTGAAAAAATGAAGTGTTTCTACAGCAACGGAGCTGGATGACATTTCAAAGCACACTCTAGCTCTCAGACTATCATGTTATCACCAAAACTGACCTCAATACTAATAACATTTTAGAATTTACTGAAAATTATAAGTTTCTTTGCACAGAGGTCATATAACACAACAGCCCAGCTTGCTCTGACTAAATCAATCCAGCAATTTAAGTCATTGCAGCTTTCTTCTGTCGGACGATTGCGGTACTTGTATTTGGAGGAAATACAGCATACTCAGTTATGTTGTGCTATATATATGTCATAATCCTCTTTGTTAACCCTTTCAATTCACCAATGTATGGAGGACAGCACAGTGAAAACAAGCTCAGCAAATAGATGGCACACTAAAACACTGCATTTCTTGGGGCAACAGCACATAGTGACGGCTGTCAAGGCCGTAATTGGGCTTGGATCACATCATATTTCAGTTTCCTGTATGGTGTGTATGTTTGGAGAGATCTTCCGGATATATGACCCAGACATATTTTATACTGTCTGCAAGGTGTAGTCAACTATGCTTTTCAATACATTTCAGGCAACAGTATACCAATGCATGCCAAGCAAATTTATGGCAAAATAACACTCTGGTCATATGAATTATAGCCATTGGGCATATAACTTCTCCTCAAAGTTGTATGGACCAAGCCTAACCAGTGCATATAGATCAGTGCAGAAAAATACTCATAGTAAATTATAAATTTTCTTTTAGTCCCCATAATCTTTAATGTGAGATCAGGTCTAGATATGATGAAATGTTGAGTGAAGTATAGAATTGTATTTTACAATGAAGTTATTCACATACTCCATTTCCATGTAAAGCAAGAGTCCTACAATTGGCTATGGGGGTTTGTGACCATATGAAAACAAAAGTCCAATTCCATGTGACATGTACTTATGTCAATACCTTCTGACGTGTCTATGAGATCAATGAAGCAAGATTACTCCAATGTGATTCCCTGGTTTTTACTCTTAACCCCATTAAAGGGGTATAGACGTTGCTGCAGAATGACCTCAAGGTCGCAGTCTCCTATATAGTCATCTTACCAATGAAGCATAAGTATACTCAGGAACAGAGCCAAGGGTCAATAACAGGGACCTGGTTAGGAGATAGCCAGGGGCCAGACACAGGTGAGGAACAATATAAACTAGACCCGTGATGGTGAACCTATGGCAGTGGTCACACTGACACGCTACCCATGTTCGCTGCCCGCGGGGGCTTTGCTGGGCACTTTTACCCGGGGGGCACACTGGGGCCCCACCGCTCCCCGTGGGTCTGGACGCCGAGTCTTTTTAGCTTATGTCATCGTGGATGCCACAACGCTGAGGGTTTTCTGGGACAGACAACCAGTCTCCTGCCCCCGCAGAAAACAACTAGTCGAAAAGAGGTGTTTGGGAGCCCCAGGAGTCCTGGGGGGGTAGTATCCCCGTCCTTGCCGGGAAAAAAGACGGTCCCAAAGGGGAGAAAGGTGAGTACTTTTTTTAAATTTTTAAAATGCATATAAATTAGTATATATACTGGGGGGCCAAAATTTAATAATAATATAAATTTTTAAATATAATAATTATATATATATATATATTAATATTATATATAATATATATATATAATATATATATATACGGGGGTACGGGGGCCCCATTTTTAAAGGGAATCTGGGCAAATTTTTTTTTTACTTTTTAAATCAAGCCCTGCCATATTCTTTTTCCCTCTCAGTCCGTTTTTATTTCCTGATTTAGTTTTTCTAAATTCGGCCCCTTATAGATTGTGGGAAGACATTCTTGCTTGCCTGCTTTAACAGCATCAGAGAGATACTTTACGCATTTCATTCACATAGGATTTTTTAAACGATTCTGCCCTAGACTTGTATAGGAGATTTTCACTGTGAAAAGGGAGGGGAGAGGGGGAGCTGTGACATCTCCCTTTGACTGGTGGATTTTTGTTTTATTTAACAATGGTGCTCCTTTCATTTGACCTTTCTTTTTACTGATAAGAGCAACTGCTGAAAAGCTCCTAAACAGAAAAGGAAGTGTCAGACGATTTTAGGTTGTGGGCCCAAAGTGAAAACTGCAGGCTTAGGATTATTAAAAAAATTTTGAAGTGTATGAAATAAAAAAAAATAACCCAAAAATTCCTAAAAATTTTTTTTAACATAAAAATTGATTAAACAATAATCTTTTTTGATGACACATTCCCTTTAATATTATAAAATGGGGGCCACAATAATTAATATGTTACTGGGGGCCACATTACTTTAATATGTTTTAAGGGGGCCACATATAATTAATATGTATACTGGGGGGGCCCCATTAATAATAAAAATGTATAAATACTGGGGCCCATTACCATTAATATTATAATATTAATTTTTAATATAACTGGGGGCCACTTACACACACTACACATATATAATTTCTAAAAATATATATAAGGGGGGCCCATTACCTAATAAAAAATACACTGGGGGGCCCAATTTTCCCACGATATATACTGGGGCCTATTTCCAATAATAACACTGGAGGGCCCTATTACCTAAAAAAAAATTTTACTGGGGGGCCCATTACCTAAAAATATATACGGGGCCATATAACCCCAATTATATGTATCCTGGAGGCAATATTTACCTCTTATCAATATACTGGGGTCCTATTCCCCGCCTACCTATATACTGGGGAAATCTATTTTTGCCTAGCTATAACGGGGGCCATATCACCTGCCATAAACTACCTAATAGGGCCTATAAACTAACTCCCCATCCCACACAGCAGACACCTGGATTTTTTTTCATAGAAAAGCTTTTTGGGGGGATGAGGTGTCCCGCTTTCCGATAAACCCCCTTTGGAAGGGGGCTATATAAACCCCAGTAGGCTATACCTATAAAGGGCCAGATAGAGAAAGAAGGGAAAGGGGGAACAACCCGCAGAAAAATACATCTCCTGTAAGTCATAAATGTATCTTGAATAGAGATGGGCGTTCGTTCTAACAAATGGAATTCGTTTTTTAATTTCAGGAAAAATTCGGGTTTGGAACAAGTGAAGTTTGGGGGACTTCGGGTGAATGAAGTTGCTTTTTTATTGATAAAAAGGCTGCGACACATGCGTTTCATGGGCAAAACATCTGGGAGGAAGAAGGGGATAGCCTGCATGACATGTGCAGAGGGGAAAAACCAATCAAGGGGCCGGGGGATTCTGTGACGTCACCGCACTATATAATTCCGGGCCGACGCCCGGGACTCACATCCTTCACGTACTATCAAGGGATGTCCGCGGCTGATAGCTCTTACTGAAGAAATTTATTTTTAATAGCGATTTTTGTGGGGGTCTCCCTTTTTCAGAACTGTTCTCTTAATGCATTTCTAAATTTTTTGGGGTATTGGATCTGAAATCCAGTGTGCTCCACTGCAGCTCTGGCATATCCATTTCCAACATATCCAAGTGGGATCTAAGCGCCAGTTCCTGTTGTAATTCATTAAGAAACAGCGTTTTTACAATACAAATACCACTTCCATATTTTGGCTGCTCAATTCCTATTGCCGCAACTTTTACATCCAGGGTTTTAATTCAAAGCTTTCTCGTTTTTGCCTGTGTGCTTGACAAAAATAAACCGTCTTGTTTTCACGCCAAATATATACATTTTGCCCTGTGGCCTAATTCACAAGCAACAGGTTTAATTACAACAGTATCTCTTGTTGATTGGCGTAGAAAACACGCAATTGAACACGCTACAAAGCTACTATTTGTGGGGCTCAACAATCTTGGCCGCAAATTACATCCAGAGTTAATTCAATGCGTTAGTCTTTGCTGGTGTGCTGACAAAAATAAACCGTCTTTTTCACGCCAAACATATATACATTTTTTCCTGTAGCCTAGATTCATTGTCTAAGATAATTAATCCTGTTTGTTGGCTTTTACATTTAGAAAAACACACAGTGTTTCTTTAAACGACACATACAAGTAAATTTTTTTCCTGGCCATTTGTGACACGCGCAATTTATATCCAAGGGTTACCCAAGCGTGTTTCACTGGGTTCATTCTGAGTCAAAAACAGGGATTATATTTATATATACAGATATCATCATCAAACAAGTTGTCTGGTACATTCTTAGAACCAAACAGTCTATGTCAGCGATCAGAGAAGTCGGCAGGCTCTGCCACCTGCCGAGTGGCAAGTGGCCCACAAACATTCCTTGGAACAGGCCCAGGTTATCAGCAGCACCACGCAAGGGGACGTCCAGCAGGGGTCACTCTGGTGAGGCCCACACACTGCCGCTGTCATCTAGCGGCCGTGTGTTGTTCACAACCCTAAGGGTTTTCTTGAAATGGGTTGCACTAGGTCATCCACTTCCCCCAGATGACATCTGACAACCCCCAGCCAAGAGTCGTTGGAAGAACGCTCAAGACACAACCCTTTAGTTTTGGCATGGCCCGGAAGCGCTTGTCAGCGGCCCTCACCTGTCCCTCTACGCCGCGCACTGTCCCATCCCGGTTCCCTCACGCAAAGATCTAATATGAGTCTGGGCTCAGCGCCACTATATATTCTCGAGATATGAACAATTTGAGGAGGGCATCAGAGCGTACTTGGTCAGTGATAAATGGGGCCAAAATCCCCTGCGTCTTGCAGTAAGCGGCAAAGTAATAGATGTGGAGAGTGGCATGTGAGGACATAGTTTCTTGATAGGTCAGCCTTTGCATACCCAATACCATTTGATGATGACAGAGATGACGATGAAACAACAAATAGATGATGTATGTAGCCAATTCCGCCCCCGCACATTGGGAGCCAGGATGAGGCAAGGGCTTTCATCGCTCGTCCAGGATAAGAGGGAGTCAGCTTGCGCGTCAGGCAGCGGCGCAGCCATCAAGTGTGGTCGTGTGCCGTGTCAGCAGGATAGCAGGCCCAAAGTTGGAGGTCGGGACCAAGCGGCCACGGGGTAAAAAACCCGCTTCGCAGGTCCAAGAAAGTAGCACCCACATGGTGCTCAGGGATCGAGGCAGCTTCGGCAGAGAGTCACTCATGCGGAGCTTTGGCGGGTAAAATCCCGATACTCGGCGGTGTGGCAAGTTCTTTGCTAAGACACCGAGGAGCCTAATATGTGGTTATAATTAGAATCTGTAAGCAGAAAGTGAATGCGTGGCCAGGAGGAGAGCTAACGTTGTCACCACTGCCCTGCGTCAACACATGCATGCGTCACCAATCCGGGGCTTCTTTTGAGAAACGTGGCCAATGTGGTGGTCCATCCTGCCGCCGCATGCAGTCCAGCAGCAGCGCCCAGTGGCACGCATGCCATTGCAGCCAGTTGAAGGCCTCCAACCAACCTCTGGCAGAATGGAGCTGTTTCTCTTGACATCATCTCCCGGTCCAGAACTCCTGCTCCTCTCTACTCCATGCGCCAGCAGTCCCGTTCATGCGAGGCGATTGCAAAGGACAACAGTAGCCGTCCCAACCATCTAAGTATGCATCAGCTACCCATGGCTTCCGTCCAAGTTGTTTGGTAGCTCGCAGTCCCTCCCTTTCCAAATTGGTGGGACTCTGCACCCGTTCAGATAACTAATGGCTGTATGTGCCGACCGAGATGAGAGTTTCCCAACCGTGTGAATTCTTTCCAAAAAGGCAGTACCAGCACTTCATAACTATGTAGAACAGAAAGTCGGCTAGGTCAGTACCTTGACGCTATAAAACACTGTTTGTTCCAAGGTGCCCGAGCAGCGTCGGGACGTCTGGACTGTAATCTACTGTCAGGGCCCCAGTACATGTCCATTTACGGCCCACATGAGGGTGAAAGATGCTTCCGCCCAGGCGCACCCTAACAACCACACAAACTTGGAACAGCGAGACGCCGCTTTCTCCTCCACGTTGTCAAACTGCTGCACCTGCGGCCAATTTCCGCCTCCTCCTCTCCACCACCACCACCATCTCAGCCTCCACAAGTACTGCTTCCATCATACCACATGTGTAGGGCACAGCGGAGTCAACGCAGTTCTACACCTGGCTTGCCTCGGCGAACGAAGTTCACACAGGGGAGAACTGCCCGCGTCATGCAGCAAGAAATCGATGTGTGGCTTTTCTCCGCGCCAACTGGCAAATCGGAAACCATGGTGAAGGACAATGGTGGAACATGGTGTCCGCGCTGCACCGAGGGAGGGATGGTCCCAAGCACCCTGCATGGCGCACGTGGTTCAATCTGGTTGGTGAAATGGTTCACTGAAGTCTTCCACCGATCTTCATAACATTCCATGACAAAGGCCAGGAAACTGTGCATGCCACTTTATCCAATTCGTACAAAGCCAGGAACACCCTCCTCGAATTGCAAGCGTAGAACGGCCTCCCCCAACACACTCTGATATGCGATGTTTTCCACCCGCTGGAATTCAGCCTGCACAAAGTTGGACCGACTGTAAATGAACATAGTAAAGTCCATTAACGATTTTTTGATGATCCAGGCAGACAGAAGTACTCCCCCTGTGTAACTTTGATGTCAGCCAGTGTGGCAGCTCATGCGTGACACCTGCCGTTTTAGTTGAGGCCATTCGTAGGAGGCCGACTTATTTGTCAGTCGCCAGGACTACGGGAATGAATAACGTCATTCCACTGTCTTCATTCCTAGGAACAGATGCTGAAAAATTGTCCTGGGCAGGGGACTAGGAGACGTGGCGACTACATCTCGTGGCCACATGAGTCCGTTGGGTGAACTGAAATGGAGGAGGAAGGAGGACCATTGGAGCAGAAGCAATTCTGTGGAAATGATGGATTTTTCTACCCAGGTGACAGAGAGGAGAGCATGAGCAGCATGGAGGAGGTGATGGAGATGAGGAAGATGAGGCAGATGACCCCCCAGCACCGTGGCAGTATAGCAGTGGAAATGGAGGCAGGGGAGCCCCTCGGATATCACTGTGCAGATGGCCCGCAGCATGCTTATTTGCCTGGCTAGTGACAGCCGAATAGTCAGCATCCGGCAGAGGGATGACTTCTGGCTCTCCACCTCTATTGGACCCTCGCTACCGGTCCAAAATGGAACGAGCCTTTTTCCCAGCTATTGAGAGGGAAACAAACTCAAATACAAGGAAATCCTCCGTAATCAGTTGGCCGCTGCCTATGTGCGGCATCGTCCCTCCTCGACAGGTCTGACCTGGGGGTGTTTCAGCGCTCACGTACTACTGCCCGCGCTGCTGTGGAAGGTGGGGGGGAGGAGCAGTACTCAGCTCCATCAGTAGTAACCTATTCTGGAGTCACTGATGATCAGCTTCCATCACCCGCCTAGTGAGGAGGGCAGTCGCCAGCAAGCAGCAGCAGCAGCAGCAGGACCTGGAGACATCCCTGAACCAACAGGTTGTTTGGCCTACTTGGACATTCACTCTGCCACCCCAGTTAGAATATCCGCCTGGACACTGGCAGCCAAACAGTATTGTGGCCCGCAACTGCCGATTTGCAGAGGAGAAGCTGTCCTGCCCGGTCCATAGTGTGGGCACAAGAGCGGGTGTTCAGTGCGGCGGGGGCTATCGTTACCCCAAGGAGAACCCCTTGTCCCACGGAAAATGTGGAACGACTGACGCTTTGTCAAGATAAATCAGGCCGTGTATCGGCCAGGATTTCACACACCAATGCCTTAGTCTGGGTCAGTCTGGGTTTCAAACTACCTGCACTCAGCCACTATTCTGATGCCGCCACCCACGCCTGAGCCACACATCTGCTACCAGTTTTCTCCATCTTCTACCACCATCTTTACCAGGGCTGGTATTGCCACCCACCTCAACACTCTGTCATTGGTGCCACTCTATGACCTCATGCTGCAGCTGCTGTTGCCATGACATCACACTGTGTCATGTGCCACTGTCTGACCTAATGCCTGCTGCTGTTGCTGCTGCATGTCCTCTCACACTGAGTCATTTGCAACTGCCTGACCTCATGCTGCTGCCGCCGTGACCTCCGCTCTCATTCATTGGTACCACCTCCTGTGGCTTCCTCCTGTTTTTGCCACCTCCAGAATGTCATTGTGCCACTCTCTGACCTCATGCTGCTGCTGTGACTCTGCTTGCCCCTCCACACTGTGTCCATTGACACTGCCTGACTTCAGCTGCTGCCGCCGTGACCTCCCGCTCTCAGTCATGTGCCAATCAGTGCATCCTCCTGATTTCCCACCTCCAGAATGTCATTGTCCACTGCTTGATCTCATCTGCTCTGTCGACGACCTCCACACTGTGGTGATTTGTGCACTCTGTGTGCCTAATACTGTTTGCCGCCTCCAGAAAGTCATTGTGCCACTGCTGACCTCATGCTGCTGCTGTTGTGACCTCCCACACTGAGTGAATTGTGACACTCTGTGGCCTAATACTGTGTATAGCCGCCTCCAGATGTCCATTGTGCACTGCCTGATCTCATACGCTGGCCTCTGTGGCCCTAATACTGTTTAGCCGCCTCCAGAATGTCCATTGTGCCACTGCCTGATCTCATACTGGCTGACTGCCGTGACCACCACACTGTGTGATTGTGCCACTCTGTGGCCTAATACTGTTTCGCCGCCTCCAGAATGTCATTGTGCCACTGCCTGAATCTCAAATGCTGTGCCGCCGTGACCTCCGACACTTGTGTGAATTGTGCCACTCTTGGCCTATAGTACTGTTTTGCCGCCTCCAGAATGGTTATTGTGCCACTGCCTTATCTCATACTGCACAGCCATGACGCTCCACACTGTGTGATTGTGCCACTTTGTGGCCAATAATACTTTTTTGCCGCCTCCAAAAAATTTTCTTGTCCCCACTCCCTCCCTCATCCCTTCTGCCCCGTGCCTCCGCCTCAATCTTTTGGCCCACTCTGGGGCTTTTTTCGTTTTTCCCACCCCATAATGTCATTGTCCACTGCCTGACCCATGCTCTGTGGCTGCCCCTCCCCTCCACCCCTTTTGTCCCAAAATGTTGCCCCCCTGAGCTCTAAACTTGTTTTTTTTCCCCTTTTGCGGGCAGACTTTATCGGGCTCCCTTTCCCCGCTTGATTTTTTTGGGCCCATTTCCCCCCTTTTAAGTGCCCAGGAAAAATTTTATATTTAACGCCCTAAGACCCCAGTCATCTGCGTGTCAAACAAAACACAACTTTGTATGAAGACCAAACCAAGCCCCCTCTCCCATATTTAAGCATGCAAAATGTTCTACAGCCCCTGCAGGCCTGTAAACCTGGAAAAGCTGCTTTTTAACGCTTTTCGTCCCAAAATAATTCGGAAGAAAAAAAATTTTTGGTCAAAATTTCCCCCCCGAAGTGAAAAAAAAAAATCAAAAATGTTTTTGAAAATTCGCCCATCTTTTAATCTTGAGTGTAATCCCTTAATTTCTGCAGTGCCCTACATAAAAAAAATTCTCTCCCCTATTTTATCCCCCTTTTGGTGGAAATATGTCTTCAGAGCCTGTGTACAACTGATAACATTTGTGGGCAAATTTTGGGCCCCCGGTCTAATAAAAACCCCAAAATTTTGTTTTTTTTTTTTTGAAATGACAAAACCTTTCCGATTTATTCTCGTTTTTTTGGCCCTTTTTATAACCAAGCCAAAAGGTTGGGCCCCTCCTGGAAATAGTGAACAATTAAAAAACCCCAATAGCAATTAAAAAAAAAAAAACAAAACCCAGGTCAGAAACAAGATATGGAAAAAGGGGAAACTAAATTTACATACAAAACCCGGGGCAGACAGGAAAATTAAAACCCAACCATCAGGGAACACAAACTGAAAATATTCTTTAAAAAAGGGGGGGCATCCAAAAACTTAAAATCAAATTAATGATGACTCAGGATCCAGAATAGGGGATAAAAAACAAACCGGTAAGAAAGGGAAAATACTCAAGTCTCCTTTCCCCTTTGACTATATTATCTTTTTCGATGGCATAATAAGTTAATCTCTTTCAATACATCCGTAGAAATCACTAAATAAACAAATCGGGCCCAGCAGCCTACAACAAACAACTTTACATCTCTGGGGCCAAGGGTTTAAATCTCTGTCTCCAGGGTCCCAACTGTCTATCTCCATATCCTCCCTTCCCCCCTCCCGCCTAAAACCCAAATTTGGGGAAAAATTTATTTAACATCTTTCCTCTTTCTCACTTTATTCCCATCTATTCTATCTATCACAGTCAATGGCTCTACACTTACACCGGTCCCGCAAGTCCGCTGCCTTGGGATAACCCTAAGCCCTTACCTCTGCCTGCTGCCTTCACCTGAAAAATATTTCTTGAATCTGCTAATTTCTTAACTTCAATACCACAAAAATGCTTGTCCATGCCATTGTCATCTCCTGCCTAGACTACTGCAGCATCCTTCTCTGTGGCCCCCCCATCTAGCATGCTTGATTCCCTTCAAATCATCCTATACTCGGTTCAAGTTATTAACCATGAGCTACAAAGCTCTCCATAACCTTTCCCCTCCATACATCTCTGCCTTAAATGGGTTGTCTCACTACAAAGAATAGCTTTCAAAATGTAGGGAACACTAAATGAAGACGTTTTCCAAATATATTGCTTAGTTCATCTTTTTTTGTTAAGGAGCCATAAATGATTTTATCACCTTCTGAGGGCTCTCAGGTATCCCAAGTGACCGACCTGTGTACTTCTTCTCCCCTGCTGTTTGTTCTATCTGATAGCAGGGAGCAACGTCATCACACAGGTCGGCGGCCGGCTGTCAGTGTGAGAGCTTGTGTGTTATCTGATCTTTCAGACAAAAGACAGTAACAAAGTTTCAAGGAGGTTCTTAACAGCGCTTAACCCTCATAGATAAACACCCAGGATTAGAGCCATTATTTTATGTACAACCCACTGAGGCCATATATAAGAACATGCATGATTGTCATAAGACATTAGTGATGAGAGAAGTCTACTGGATTTATAAAATGAATACAATCACCCCGTATGGGCTTAATGAAATCCAGGAAACTCTAGAATAAAATATTAAAAAAATTGCATATTGTTACTGTATTTATATATCTTCCTGTTGATGCTATAAAAAAATTTTTTTTTTATTATTGTTTTACATTTTTTTATACATTTATATTTTATTAATATATTTATAATAAGATTTTTTATAATAATTTATATATTTTAAGCGTGATCTATTTACATAATCATGGAGCATTATTGATATATTTCCTATTTGTTGTTAATAGGTGCAGTATAAGTTTTGAGAATGCCTCAATTTCAATAGTTGGAACATTTAACTGGCTGCTGTATGTTTTTAGTTTTCATTACCTGATGAAGCAGGCAATGGGACCTGCGAAAGTGTTGTGGGTTTTTTTTTTAAATAAATCAACTTATGATATAGTGGTTTACATTTTTTATTTGACCTTTTTAAAGGGTTAAGCACTGTTTTAATACTCTTTGAAACTTTTTTCCCCGGTATTTCTTTTCCTATACCCCTTTTTCAATTTCCAACTGTGTTCCCGGGGGAGCCGCAAACTCTGTCCGACAAGAGCAAGGTTTAAACCCCGGGCTCCGTTTTATCAACACATTTATTTATGAGATGATGAGTAGTTTACGATTACGTTGCTATCGACATCGGGCGATAGTCGATATTTCCCCCCCATCATAAGTTTTTGATAGGACAGTCGATTATGACGTGACCATTTAAAAATCATGGGGGAGCAACAACACCTTCATTCTTCACCCAAACGGGTGGAGAAGCGGAAATTTAAAACCACAACACAAATGGATACCGCTACATCTTAGCACAACACTTAGCTATAAACCACAGAAAAAAAACACACCCCCCATTTTACAACCCTGCTTTTACCACAGCATACCCTTTAAAACCCCATCACCCCCAAATTAAAAAGTGCCAGAACAGTATTATTTTTAACCACCCTTTTAGTTGAACTGGGCATTTACAAACTGTCCGGCCGCAGATGACCTTAAACCTTTTGACCCCCCGATTAAAAAAATGCCGGAAAAAGGATCTTTCAACCACCATTTTTGTTAACTGCATTGACAAAACCGTCCGGACCGCAGATGACCCTTTAAACCTGGGCCTGACCCACAATTAAAAAGTGCTGGAAAAAAGGAGTCTTTTAACCACCATTTTTGTTGAATGGGCATTGACTAACCTTTCCGTGCCACAGCAGACCCAGGGGCCAGTTACAGTGGGTGCGGGGAAGCCCGGCTGGGCGTCCTTTTATCTAATAACACCAGGTTAAAAAAACCCCCGATGACGCAGCAACAAAAAACTGTCCCCGCTGAAGCAGAGCGGAAAACGAAGTGTAGAACTCCACTTCCCATACACATCAAAAACCTGGGGGCGCTTTCCCCTCCGATGGGGGCGGACCAATTTAAACTTCACTTGGGAAAAACTGGGGGTTTTTTCCCGTTCCACCCAGGGGGCCCTTTTTTTTGGCATTCTTTTCCTTTTACCAATGCTGGAGAAATTGTCTCTGTACTTTTTTCTCTGTCCGGCTCCATACCCTTCCTCTAATAACCACATCTGGGCAAGTTTTCCTGTACTCCCCTTTCAATTTAGAGGAATTTTTTTTACCAGCTTTTTTTACATGCAAGTTTTTTAAAGTTTTTAATTCTAAAAACACATTTTAAAATAATGGAATCCCCCATGTCTTTGGTTTTTTTTTTTTTTTAATTTTATTAAATGGGGTTTCTCAAACAGGATTATACTAGTTAAAATCTTCAAAAAATA
>JAODAL010072841.1:0-14959 GCA_025379985.1 Phyllomedusa bahiana | reverse complement strand
TGTGTTTTCAGGGGACTACAAGTTTTGAGTAGCTGTGGTGTTTGTTCATAGATTGTTTCTTACTAAAAAGTGTTTTACAAGGGTAAGGTAAAAATTATTGTATTCTCTAAATAAAGAGTGTGACCTGTAGAAAATAGTTGAGCCCTGTAAAAGGGGCAATGTTATGTCTAAAATTCTTCAGCAGCAGGCATAGCCCGCTACATTCTTACTTCTAACTGAAGAGCATAATAGTCAGTATTCAAGGATATTAAGACGAGTTATACATAAGAGCAGGATAGTAGCTATGATCCATAAAGATCAGGGCACAAGTCCCAAAACATGTGACTACTTTCTTTATCTACAAAAACACTGTGCTGCAGTTTCCATAGTTTTGTCAGATGCTCCCATCTGATGCCGCCTGAATGGGGGCAGCTGTGCAAGTGTACGGGTGATGGTGCTTATTTTTAGTGGTGTTAAATTAAGAGGCGAGTTGCATCCGGCACTGGAAGGATGAAGACAACAGCAGTAGCTATTAAAGTACTAATTTAGGTTAGACTTAAAGGGGTGTTCCGAAATTTCAAAAAGCTTATTCCTCTGACAAGGAATGATAAAATAGAAGGAAAAATTCATACTCTAATCCTGAACGATCCCGTTCCATCGCAGCAGCCTTCCGATTCATCCCATCTGTAGCTTTGTTCACATGACAGGTGTAGCCAATCACAGGCCACAATATCATGTGCATGTGACATACAATATATATACACATTAGTTACTTCTTTACATCAACATGCCTGAGCTATTCTTTGTTCACTGTCCTTTAAGCCTGCAATCTTTACTTTCTTAGCCAAGCAGATGTAGCATTCCTACAACCTCTACTACAGTCTGTGTTCATCTGGGCTCTACTGGTACTCTCCCAGGCCCTTCCAGTTGTGAGGGACTAGGTCTCCCTGTACCCAATCCTCACAGACCTAGTGACTAGCTAATGACCTCTGCTAGACAGTTCTGCTTTACAACTGGTATTTTCACTTCCTCTCCCCAAGTTTTGTGTGCTGTGGGATCTTCTTCCTCAGCATGATTCGGATCTGTAAGAATTTCAATCTGCTGAAATGAGACAACCTGCTTCTGGAACATAGCTGGCGTAACATCCAAAAATCACCTCTTTATGCTGGAACTACAACTAGCAATTTGAGGTCCCCTACCTACTCCTGATTGGCAGCAGTTCAACATGTGAAGGGTCAGTATTCTCAAAGTTCAACAACAACCTATACATTGCATCTCTGTAATGCAAAACATATAGAAAAACATTTCAAACTATATGCTATATACTGACACAGTGGTTGCGCCACTCAACAGTTTAAACATTTATCCATTAAAGACAGAGCATGTTCTCCATATTACAGACACTTCCAGGAATATCACCCCTGTTACACACATTTGTGTTATAAGCAAACTAACAAATCCTTACTGTCCACCCTTCTTTCTGTAGACCCACAAAAATATGAGTCTACCAAACTTTGCATCTTGAGCATACAGTGAAGGAACTAATTATTTGATCCCTTGCTGATTGTGTTAGTTTGTCCACTGATAAAGAAATGAACAGTCTATAATTTTAAGGTAGGTTAATTAAATAACATTGAGAGATAGATAAAAATCACATTGTATAAATTATATAAATTTATTTGCATTTTGCAGTGAGAAATAAGTAATTGATCCCTCTGGCAATCAAGACTTAATACTTGGTGATAAAATCCTTGTTGGAAAGCACAGCAGTCAAAACATATTTTGAAGTTGATGTTGTTTTTACGCGTCAAGAGGAATTTTGGTCCACTCCTCTTTGCAGATCATCTCTAAAATCATTAAGATTTTGACGCTGTCGCTTGGCAACTTGGAGCTTCGACTTCCTCCATAAGTTTTCTATGGAATTAAGGTCTGGAGACTGGCTAGGCCATTCCATGACCTTAATGTGCTTCATATTGAGCCTTTGCTATATGTTTTGGGTCATTGTCTTGCTGGAAGACCCAGCCACGACCCATTTTTAGTGTCTTGGTGGAGGTAAAGAGGTTGTCACTCAGGATTTTACAGTACATGGCTCCATCCGTTGATCCCACTTATGCAATGAAGTAGTCCTGTGCCCTTAGCAGAGACACACCCCCAAACCATAATGTTTCCACCTCCATGCTTGACAGTGGGGATGGTGTTCTTTGGGTCAGCATTTCTTTTCATTCAAACACGGCGAGTTGAGTTAATGCCACAGAGCACAATTTTTGTCTCATCTGACCACAGCACCTTCTCTCAATCACTCACAGAATCATCCAGATGTTCATCGGCAAATGTACTTCAAATGTACCTGTACTTGTACTATCTGGAGCAGGGGGACCTTGCGGGTGCTGCAGGATTTTAATCCATTGCAGCGTAATGTGTTACCAATGGTTTTCTTGGTGACTGTGGTCCCAGCTGCCTTGAGATCATTAACATGTTCCCCCCATGTAGTTTTAGGCTGATCTCTCACCTTCCTCATGATCAAGAATACCTCACGAGGTGAGATTTTGCATGGTTTTCCTTCTCCAAAAGTGTTTACTTAGGGTTTTGAGACCATTCCAGCTTTGTGCAGTCTGATCTTGTCCTACTGTTTAGACAGTGTCTTTAATGAAAAAGGTAACGAGTTATTAGGGGCGACAAAATATGTAGGAGTCAGAATTTCTTAATGGTTGTTAGGAATCAATTACTTATTTCTCTCAGCCATATATGTCAAAAACAAAAGCTGGTCGGCAACGTTTTGAAAATAGACATATGGGGGCACACTGTTGGGGTTAAAAGCTCGCGGGACACAATACAATTTTAGAAGCACTCTATAGCACTAAAAAACAGTCAAAAAGGACATAAGAATTTTTTGGAACAGCATTTCTGCTACTATGAAATATGTGAAAAAAATTTAGGTTCTTCATGTACATCCTTGATCAAAACTGCAAATGCCCACCCACCGTGGCAAGGTGACCCCAAATCAGGTGGGAACCTACGCTACATGCTACCTCTCTCAGTGTGTGCCCAGACCCCCACACCTCAGGGCCAGAAGGTTCCAGCTCCAAACCTGATCTGATCAAAAAACCCGTGTAGGTGGGCGGAGCGCACAAACCCAGATGGGAATCTGCCACTTCCCCATACAAGCAGTCAAAAAACAAAAGCTGGTCAACATATCCGTTTTGAAAAATAAACGTATAGGTGTACACCTGTGTGGCAGTCAAAAGCTACGCAAACACAATACAATATCAGTATCTGTGAAGAGTGGTGTGTCCCTCAAATTATACCAGCTGCAGAGTGTCTGGCAGGGATCAGAATAGGTGCTTTGACCCTGAAGGAAGGATGGTGCACGGTGAAAAGTCCTATGGCCTTTATGAAAGGGGGAGGAAGGGGTATGTGGCGAGGCGACCTCAGAAGATCACATTTCGCCACCACTAAGTGTTCTGCAGCAGCTGAGTTCCAAGCTATGGGTTACCAAGTTGCTGGCTGTCAGTGAGGTAAGCCAGCAGTTTGTCAAGGGTAACCAGGAGTTAATGACACAGGTGGTAAATAGGAGAACTGTTCAGCCAATTCAGGATTCTAGGCCAGGTCTTACAGGCCTGTTAAAAGGCCAGTACTTCAGTATACCAGGGGTGAGTGTGGCTCACAGTTGGTGTTGGACATGGGCAGGCTTGTATCCAGGAGAGTATCCTGGGTTCTTCCCCTAGGCATGAGAGAAGCCAGACCCAATGACTATACTGTGCTGTGTGAGTACATGTTTGTGGGGCTGGGTAGTAGACCCAGACCACTGGTAGAGAGGGATCCTCTGAACGTTTAGTTAGTGGCTAGACGGCCTAGGGTTTGTGTTATGTTTTTGTTGTATACTGGAGAATAAAGCTGGCCGAGGTCAGTTTAGAGAAACGTTGTGTCAGAGTAACCTGTGTATTGGATGCCAGCGTCTGTCTTACGAAAAGATGATTTTCTGGATTTTATTTTAGATATTCTATCTCTCAATGTTAAAGTGTACCCTCCTCTCAAAATTATAGACTGTTCATGTCTTTAGAGCGAATGTAGTACAATTGGAATACATTCACTCTATTGATTTTGTTGGGTCTCAAGCGGATCCTTTCGTGAAAAATCCTTTTTTTAAACCCCTTTTCACGACCTTGGACGTATGAAATACGCCCAAGGTGGTTTGGGGTTTTTTGCACCTAGAAAATATACATAGGGCCCAAGGAACGCCCCAACTTAAACAGAGTTCGCGCGATTGGTGCGGGGTGTCGTGTATAATTTCGCTGACATCCCGGCCGGGGTCCCCCGAAACCCCAGAACCCCTCCGGGGGGGGGGGGGGGGGGCGGTTAAACCCCCTTTAAATTTTCGCACCTTGGGGGCAAAAAATTAAAAAGACGCAGGGGGAGATCGCTCCCCTGGTCTTGTCGGCGGCGCGCCCCACGGATCACTAGATCCGTGAGCTCCTGCCTTTGGGCCGAGAGCCGGTGGGGATAGAATTTCCTTCCCGGGGTTGTCTGGGGACTCACGTTTCCCGGGGGTGCCCCTTTTTGGGGGGCCCGGCCTTGTGACTTTTACAGTTTTAAAAGGGAAACCCCGCCCCAGCAAACCCGCGTGCTTTTATTCCCTTTTTAAGGAAAAGATCTAAAATCTCTCATTAAAAATCCCCTAGGGGAAAAGTTAAAAAAAAGTGAAAAAGAAAAAAAAAAGAAAAAAAAGTGAAAACAATAAAAAACAAACACAAAAAAATAAAAAAAAAACCCGTAATCGCCCTTTCCCCCCCTTTTAAAAACGCAACCCCCCCAAAAATAAAATTTTTTAAAGTCCCCAAATTTTGGGGATCGCGCGGCGTAAGCCTGCCCCTAAAATCTGTCTTTTTAAAATTTACCCCTACTTGAACCTGTAAAAAAAAAAAAAAAACTTCCCCGAATTAAGTTTTTGTTCATCCCGCAGCACAAAAAAAGGAAAAAAGGGATAAAAAAAACCCCTATAAACGCCAACTTGTAAAAATTAAAAGTCGTTCATCCCGCAAAAAAGGTCCAACACGCTTGTATAGGAAAAAAAAAAAAAATAGGCCCCAGAAGACAGCGATGCATAAAATTTTTTTAAAAAACTAAAAAACCTTTTTTTTTTAAAAGTGCTTAACATAAAAAACTATATAAATTGGGTATCCCAAAAACGTATCGACCCACAGAGTAAATAATTATTCGGATATGACAGTGAGCCTGTTAAAAATAAAAATAAAAAACCTACGGGATTGCATATTTTCTTCACATGCCTTCCAAAAAACGGTTTTAAAAAATGTTTAAAAGTCTTGCCCCCCCAAAAAATGATACCAAAAACAACCAAAAACACCCCACAAAAAAACAACCCTTAACAGCCCATAACAAAAAAAAAAAAAAGTTATGGTTCAGCCCAGGCAATGCAAAAATGTGTTTTCCTGTTTGAAAAAAAGGGGTTTTTATTGTATAAAAAGCTAAAAAAAAAAAAATATATACAAATTGGGTTTTTGCTGAACCAAATGATTGTGAGTAAAGCCAGATGTCATATCTAACGCACAGTGCCGCTATAAAAAATAAAAAAAAAACATCCAGGATTGCGTATTTTGTTCAAAAACGCCTCACAAAACCTTTAAAAAAAAGTGAACAAAGTGTTGTTTCACCCCCAAAATTTGGTCCAAAAAAAACAAAAAATTTCCCCCCCTTTAAAAAAAAAAGGGCCCCTACCCAGCTCTGTACACAGAAAATAAAAAGTTATGACGTAAATAGGAAAAAACATAAAAACCAATTTTTTATAGACTTATTTCTATTGTGTAAAAGTAATAAAACTATAAAAAAATTTATCCCACTGCAATTTTCCCCGACCCCATAGAAAAAGTTTCCATCTTTTACACTGCACGGCGAACGCTGTAAAATTAACCCCAAAAAAAACGGTGGGGAAAACTGCGTTTCCCCCCTTTTTCAGGCCCCAATGAAAAAAAAAAACGAGGAAAACACCAGTGAAACCCAAAATGAAAAATACCCCCCTAAATGAGATCCCTGGGGGGTGTTAAAATCTAAAATGGGGGATTCTGGAAGGTTTCCCCGTTCTGGTATTTGGGGGTTTTTGCAATGCGCAGGGCCCCCACCAAAATCTGGTTCCAAAAGCCAAATACGTTCCCTCCCTTGTACGCCCCTCCCCATGCCCCCAAACAGCAGTTTACACCCACATTAAGGTATTCCCGAATTGGAAGAAATTGTTTTTAAAAAATTTTGGGGTTCTTTTTTCCCGGATTCCCTTTTAAATATGAAACATTTTAAACAAATTGCAGTTATGGAAAAAAATTTTTTTAAAATTTCCCCGCCCCAATTTAAAAAAAAATTTTGAAAATCACCCGTGGCGTCGAAAAAACTCACTACACACCTGTTATATTACCCTTTAAAGGGGTGGGAGTTTCCAATATGGGGTCTTTTTGGGGAGTTTTTTTAAGTTTTGCACCCTTTGGGCCTCCTCAAACCTGAAAGGCGCCTAAATAAAATTTCATTGAAAAAGAGACCCCAGAGTCCAGAGGTGCTCCCCCAATTCTGGGGTTATGGGTGACCAAAAAATGCACTAGGGCCACATATGGGATTTTAAAACGGCAGACCTGGGGGAAGATGTTCATTGCATTTACCCCAGTCACATTTCCCATTCCGTGAATTTAAAGGATAAATATTGAAACCTGCAAAAAAGTGAATTTTTTTAAATTTCACCTCCATTTGCTTTAATTTCGTGAAACACCTAAAAGGGTTAAAAAACTTTCCTAAACACTGTTTAATTTCTTTAGGGGGTGTGTTTTTAGATGGGGGCTTTATGGGGGTATCTAACCACAGGCCCTCAAAACCCGGGCAGAATGGACTGGTCCCTAAAAAAATGTTATTTTTAATTTTTTTGAAAAAAGTGAGAAAATTTTATAAAATTTTTAAGCCCTTAAATGATATAAAAAAAAAAAAAAACGCATTTAAAAAATGATGAACCCCATGTGGACATTGTTTGCCCGTTATAAAATTTTTGGGTGAATAATTTTCTGCTTGTACGCAGAAAAATTTTGAAACTTTCAAATCATGATTTTTCACATTTTTCTGAAATTTTTATATTTTTCACAAAAAAACAAGGGTTGGGATAAAATTTTTTTTACAATTTAAAGCACAATGTGGTTTAGAGAAAACAATCTCAAAATCGTATGATAGGTAAAAATGTCAAAAAAATTTTTTACTTTTGTGACCAGTCAGATTTCAAAAATGGACTTGTAGGAAGGCCAAAAAATGGCTGGGTCCTTAAGGGGTTAATTTTCTATGACTGGAAGGCCGAACTTCTCAAAAATTTTTTAGTCCCGAATTTTTCTTCGGAAAAATGCATTAAAAAACAGTATTTCCTGGTGCAGAGGCCTGTGGGGGCTGTAAAACATTTCCATGTGAAAAATTTTGGGGGGAGCTGGGGTTTTGGTCTTATACAAGCTGTGTTTTAGTATGCAGCACGCTGCGCCCCCCTTTAGAATCCTTCACCAAAAAATTCCCCCGGGCCTTAGGGGGGCAAAAATGACCCAAAAAATGAAAGCAGGAATGCAGCCGATAAAGTCATGGCACGCCCGCTGTTTAAAAAACAAGTGAGGGCTAAGGCTACAATAGCATCAAAGAACAAATAGTAGGTTCTGGAGCCGCCCGGGCCAGACAGTAAAAGGGGGCGTCACAGCAGGGTACCCTCAGGCCAAAGCTTCTGGGGTCATCTAGCGGCCATGTGTTGACCAACATAGGTCATAACTTTCTCCCAATGACATTGACAACTCCAGCCAAGAGTCGGTGGGTTTGTCAGACACAACCCTTAGTTGGCATGGCCCGGGAGCAGGTGAGGGGCCCTCACCTGACCTCAATCCACCTCTGTCCCGTTCGCTTCCCACACCCAGAGAACTACTATGTGATGTGGCCTCTGTGCCACTATACAGTGAGGAACAACTATTTGAGGATAGCGGCAGCAAAGAGGTGGGGAAGACATCCACTGCTTCTTGCAGAAGCTGGCAAATAGTGATTAGGAGAGTTGCAATTGGGGGTTATGTTGTGAGTGGTCAGGCTTTGTACAGCGACACCGTTGAGGTGGACGGCGGTGACAAGCAAACACTAATCGATGTAGCTGATCGCACTTGGGAGCTGGGTGAAGCAAGCAAGGCTGGGACATGGTATTCTGGTGCCCTAGTTAAACAAGGCATTAAAGTGCCCCCCAAATGAAATATTCAGCCCACTCCATGCCTTCTTGTGCCCCTTTTTCTCGATGGGATGAAGTGACACCCTACGCGGTCGCCTATCCTCGACTACCCATTATCCCGGTCCTGGATGGAAGCATTCTATTTTCTCTACATTAAGTTTTAGGAGACGGGAGGAGAAGAAGGAGGATTTGGATGACAGACAATCTGGGATCTTGGACAGTAGAGAGTTAATGTCTGAGCCGGAGATGTAAAGTTGGGTGTCATTAGCATACTGGTGGTTTTGAAAGCCATGTGATGCTATGACCTGACCCAGACCAACAGTGTACAAGGGTTCATCATTATCATTGGTAGAAGAGAGCAGCAGCTTACGTGTCAGGCAGCCCATAAGTCGATAGTGTGGTTGGGAGTCAGCAGGGTGGCAGCAGTGCAAGGTTACGAGCCAAACGGCCACGATTTAGACCACCCACTTTGCAGGTCCCAGAAAGTAGTGGCACAGGGGCTCACCAGGCTCAGTGGCGGTAACAGGCAGTCAGTGCGGAGCTTTGGTGGTAAAATCACCTACTCGGCGGTGTGCCAGTTTTTTGACGAGACACCAGAGGAGGGCTGAACATAACTATATGTAGAATCTGTGGGCAGAAAGTAAAGCGTGACCAGGGACCTAACGATGGCACCACAGCCCTGCATCAACATCATGCAGTGTTACCATACGTGTTTCAGATGTGGTGGTCCATCCTGTCCCAACAGCAGCAGCACGCAGTGGCACGCCTTCCATTTCAGGCAGTCAAGGCTTCACCACCTCTGCCAAAGACAACTCCCTGTCTTTTTCATCATCTACCGGTCCAGATACTCCTGCTCCTCGGTACTCATGGTGCCAGCAGTCGTTCACCGAGACGATTGCCAAGAGACAGCAGAATGTGTCTAGCCATCCCTAAGTGCAGAAGCTGACCGTGCTCCTGTCCAAGTTGGTGGTACTGCAGTCCCTCCCTTTTCAAGTGGTGGACTCTGCACCATTCAAAGAACTGGCCAGGAAACTTGGCATTAACTTCTCCCATTGTAATGACAGGGGTAGTGGCTCCTCTGGAAGCGGGGTCTAAGCAGTTCCCGGTTTTCATCAGAGCCCGCCACAAGGCAGGATGGACTTTCTGCGGCGGAAGTCCTATCAGGTCGCTACCCCTGATGCGACTAGCTTGCAGAGGCAGCCGAGGCACAGCAAGGTACCGAATCGTAAGACGAAACTTGTAGTCAAAGGTCAGGCCAACAGGTCAGGGCAGGTGGCAGAGATTCGAGGTCAGGTAACATAGCAGAAAGGTCGGGTACACGGGCAGACGGGAAAAATGATGAACAGGGGGAAATTGATGAACAGGAATAAATATAATAACAGGGGTAAATTATTGAACAGGGGGAAATTGATAAACAGTAATAAATATATTAACAGGGGAAATTATCGAACAGGGGGAAATTGATGTACAGGAATAAATATATTAACAGGGGGAAATTTATGAACGGGGGAAATTGATGAGCAGGAATAAATATATTAACAGGGGGAAATTGATGAATAGAGAAAGGCCATTAACGATTTTTGATGATCCAAGTGGACAGGAGTATTCCCCTAGGTGAACGAAGTCACACACGGGAGTAAATGCTCCGGGTCATGCAAGTTGACATCGAATTGTGGCTTTCTCCACAACTGATAATTAGAACCATTGTGAAAGACGATGAAAAGAACATGGTGTCCGCGCTGCGTAGGAGGAGGGCTAAACCATGCTCCCTGCATGGCATACATGTTCATTCTGGTTGTTCAAGTCTTACTCCCATGTACAAGACATTCTAAAACTGGCCAGGAACCTTTGCATGCACTTCAGCGTTCTTACCCACCAAGCACACCCCCCTTTAAAAGGCAGTGGCAGACCGGCCTCCCCCAACATAGGTGATATGTGACATTTCCAAACATTGGAATTTCCCAGTCTCCATATGTTGGAACGACTCTTTGAACAGAGAAAGGAAATTAATGATTTTTTGATGATCCAAGCGGGAAGGAGTAACCCCTGTGTAATTTTAATGTCCCGGCCAGTGGCAGCTCATGCGTGACACCTGCCCTTGCTCAGGCCCTTTCATGCGGGCACGTTATTTGTCAGTTGCCAGGAATTCGGGATGAATAACGTCATTCCACTGCTTCAAGTTGTCACGGACAGCGGTAGTGGAGCCACTGGACCAGCGCAAGTGATGGCAATAGCCATGCCAGGGAGCGGACTCTAAGTAGGTCCCGGTTTTCACCAGAGCCCGCTGCAAATCGGATGGATTTGCTGCGGCGGTAGTCTACCAAGTTGCTACCCCTGACGTGACTTGCTTGCGGTGGCAGCCGAGGTGTAGCGTGGTACAAAATCGTAAGGCAAACTCGGAGTTGGGGACAGGCAGTAAGGTGAGGACAGGCGGCAGTGCTTCGTGGTCAAGGGACAGAGGCAAGAGGTACTGTACACAGATATGACAGACAAGGCTGAAGGAAACACTTTCTCTATAGGCTCTAAAGATAACTATTATTATTATTATTATTATTATTATTTATTTTATAGTCTTGGAGGCGGTTGTGTGAGGAGCCTTTTCAATTACAAATGCGGCTAAAGAATTTCCACAGCTTTCAAAATCTGGACACCTAGATACAAGTTCAGCAAACCTTTCCTTTATCACCTGTGTTATCTGCTCATGAACAAATGAACGTTTATCAACTTGCTTTCTTAAATCACTTGAAATCTGTGTGGATGTAATTTGTTCCACCGGTAACAGGGGAGGGCTTGCAGAAGGACTTGTGTTTTTTACTTTCTGTAAGTTGGACATATGATTCACATTCTTCATACAGAAGAAGTTCATCCAAAGCCAGTTTTGCAGCATTTGCTTTTGCACAGAATGCAAAATAAGCACCTAAAACATTCCCTGTAGTTATGATCTCCTTCAGTTCAAGTTCCATCCGCTGCGTTTGAACAAACTGGTGTAACGCAGAAACTGGATTCAAACCACCACGTTTTTACTTTTATGAGTGTTTGATCATCACTGCTGTCCTCCTCAACGGTTTTTGGTATGCAGAGGCTGACCGCTCGCCAAAAAACCTCCCATGCCACTCTCCACATCAATACTGCAAGAAGCAGGGGATGTCTTCCCCACCTCTTCTTTGCCAAGTAGCTGCTGACTGTCCTCAAATTGTTTGTCCTCGCTGTATAGTGGCACTGAGCCCAGACCACATACTAGTTTTCTGGCTCAGGGACCTGAACGGGACAGAGGCAGGTTGAGGACAGGAGAGGGCCGCTGACCTGTTCCCGGGACATGCCAACTAAGAGTTGTATCTGACGAACCCACCGACTGTTGGCTAGGGTTGTCAGAGGTCATCTGGGATGAAGTTGAAGACCTACTCAACCAATCAAGAACCCTTGGGTTGCTGATCCACACACGGACGCTACCTGACACCGGCAGTTCTGGCCTCACCGAGTGACCCCGCTGTGACATCCCCTTAAATTGTGCGAGACTTTTGCCTGCTCCAGGAATGTTTTGTGCCACTGCCACTCGCATGTGAAGAGCCTGCCACCCTCTGCCTGACATACTGTTTGTTCAAAAATTTACAGACTCTGTTTAATAAAGATATTTATATGATAAATACACACCTGTATTTGATTCCAAATGAACCCACTAAAAGGGGTTGGGCAACCTTAGATATAAATTGTGCTACAGAAATCACAAGGAAAAAAATTAACTGGTATGTGGCATGTAAAAACGCTGTGTATTTTACTGACTACAAAGGCACAAACCCGCTTAAATAACCCTTGGATATAAATTATGCTACAGAAATCACCAGGAAAAATTTACTCTTCTTTGGCGTTTAAAAACACTGTTTTATTTTATGAATATAAAAAACACAACATGCTTAAATTTCCCCTTGAATATAAATTTCGCTACAGAAATCACCAGGAAAAAAAATTTAAATGGTATGTGGCGTGTAAAAACGCGAGTATTTTTTCTGATTACAAAAGCACAAACAGGTTTAGATAACCCTTGGATATTCAATGCGCTCCAGAACTGACCAGATGGCATTAAAATGTATATGGGGCAGAATTAGACCCATCCTGGACTTGAATTACAATGTCCCACAAACTGAATCAAAATTATAATGGAAGAGGAGCAGTCTCTGATAAAAGCAGTGACCCCCCCTCAGATCGCTGTTAAAAACAAATTTCTTTTGTGTTAGATCTTGGCAGCAGCATATGCAGCAGCAGCACAACGAAAGCAGCGTGAGGAGCGAGTATGGCGTCCGGACTTGTATAGTGCGGTGACGTCACAGAATCCCGCCGGTCTCTGATTGGCTTCATCTCTGCACACGTCATTGAGGGTCCTCCTTTCTTCCTCTCAGAGTTATTTGCCCCATGTAACGCCATGTGCTTGCGGCCATTTTAGCAATTAAAAATACGCTTCGTTCCCGCGAATTACCCAAAACTTCTATTTCGTGCAGAACCGACGTTTTCCTGAAATTGTAAACAAATTCCACTAGAATCAATTCGCCCATCTCTAAATATGACCGAAGGCCAGTATAACTCAATGTAAAATGTCCCTTGCAAACATATTATGTAGAACAGGACCAAGAATAGACCCTTGTCACTGCCACTTGTCACCAGTCTCTTTACAGAATATACACTAATAAGAGGCCATTCACATAGTATTTTACACTATGTCTGTGGTATCTGTTGGGGTACCATAAAAGAGTACCATTATGAATACTGCAACACAGCTGCCATGGCCCAACAGAAATGAATAGAGCAAACACAGTCCTATGTGGTGGTATGCACATTCCCTGCAGGACACAAAAGCATAGTCTACAACTACAACACACTGGTATTGGTCCTTTTTCAACTGCAGATTCACTGAACTTTTCAGGGTGAAGGTGTTGTCCTCTTTATGTTGCTTTCACTTATTTTGAATGTAATGATAAATCACAGAATTAGCTAATATAAATGCATTAAAAATATCTAATATAAATGCACTTTAAATCAATGTTGTAGGTCCCTATCTAGAAAAAAAAATATATAGTCCACATTCCCATCCTTAAAAATTGTGTTCTTGGACTAAGTGTATAGACAAAACATGGCATCCAAAATGTGACCCACCAAACACAGGTCTAGTAACCCCTGGTAGTTTATTGCTGTGCAGAGCTTCTCCAGTATTACTGGCCCTAGCATCTTATGTCTGTTAGTGTCTGGAGAAGCCATTCATACATTCTTCTCTCTGTTTCATCTTTCTGCTTAATTTTATAATTCATTTTATTAACAACAACATGCCATCACCTAGTAACACTTATATTGCATTTTTTTTCTTTGTTTAAGGGGTTTTGTCATGAGGTGGCTACTAGTGTTGAGCGATTATTATCGACAAAGTTTAAATCGGCAGAGTTTTTATGGTGATCGGATTTTTTAGATCATGCAATAATTTAGGTTAAAATCTGTGCATCATCTATTAAGATCGCGCCTTTTTCGGCGCTTCCTGTAATTTTGGCGGCCAGCAAATCAGATTACAGAATAGAGCAGGGTGAGATGTGTGTGTGACGTCATGACTGGGATGTGTATGATTGCGAATGGCTGGAAAAATCACATGACCTCGTTTTACATAGAACAGCGTTTCCTGTTCACCCCTCAGTGCCCTCTCAGCGTCTCATAGGAGTAGGACGTGCGCTCTGCCTGTGGCCAAACAGCTCAGCGAAATTATTATATTTCTTCACAGAGAAACCTCTACTATTAGCTGTGATCCTTACAATTTAGTTAGATTAGAGATTGGAAGATTTTATATAGTTAGGTAGAGAATTTTAAAGGAGCATCTACCGCTGTAAAGTCACGGGGGGGGAGCGGAGGGGGAGCCACCGCGGGCGAACACAGACAAGCTCTATAAAGAATACTGGATAAAGTTCACCCAGACTTAGTGTAGACATTGCAATACCATAATGATTAACAGTTGTCTATAGAAATATTTCCAGGAGATGGGGCAGCCTGAATTTTTAGGATACACATCTTTCTAGTAACTGCAGGTCTCTTTGTTAGGTTTCAAAACTCCACTTTTATTATCATATAAATTTTAGATAGGTGTTCATTTTCAATTTTGCCCATTCCACCTTTTTTGACATATCCACCTTGTAAATTAAATTAGAATCCAGCAAGTCAGCACAGGTGATAGGTGCCAAAAATACCTTGTAATATCCGAATACATTACAGATACGTGTTTTTTGACTTTGGTGCACTACACTTTGTTCATTGAGGCACCTTGCACTTAAATGTGAATACTGCAATTTTTTAGTCACCACAGGTGAATTGATAGGTGCCAAAAAATACCTTTTTTTATTGAATACAATTTCAGATACGTGTTTTTGGCACTTTTGGGCCCAGTCCAGATTTGTTGATAGAGCCACCTTGCAGTTAATTTTGAATCCAGCAATTGTTAGTTACCCACAGGTGAATTGATAGGTGCCAAAAAATACCTTTTTTTATCCGAATACATTACAATACGTGTTTTTTGACTTTGGTGCACTACAAACTTTGTTCATTGAGGCACCTTGCACTTAAATGGGAATACTGCAATTTTTTAGTCACCACAGGTGAATTGATAGGTGCCAAAAAATGCCTTTTATTATCCGAATACATTACACATACGTGTTTTTGGCACTTTTGCCCAGTCCAGATTTGTTGATAGAACCACCTTGCAGTTAAATTTGAATCCAGCAATTGTTAGTT
>JAODAL010072840.1:0-14959 GCA_025379985.1 Phyllomedusa bahiana | reverse complement strand
TACAAATTGCTGGATTCAAATTTAAGTGCAAGGTACCTCTATCAACAAAGCTTGACTGACCAAAAGTGAAAAAAACACGTATCTGAAATGTATACGGATAATAAAAGGTATTTTGGCACCTATCAATACACCTGTGGTGACTACAAAATTGCTGGATTCAAATTTAAGTGCAAGGTACCTCTATCAACAAAGCTTGACTGACCAAAAGTGAAAAAAAAACACCTATCTGAAATGTATACGGATAATAAAAGGTATTTTGGCACCTATCAATACACCTGTGGTGACTACAAAATTGCTGGATTCAAATTTAAGTGCAAGGTACCTCTATCAACAAAGCTTGACTGACCAAAAGTGAAAAAAACACCTATCTGAAATGTATACGGATAATAAAGGTATTTTTTGGCACCTATCAATACACCTGTGGTGACTACAAAACTGCTGGGTTCAAATTTAACTGCAAGGTACCTCTATCAACAAAGCTTGACTGACCAAAAGTGAAAAAAACACGTATCTGAAATGTATACGGATAATAAAAGGTATTTTTGGCACCTATCAATACACCTGTGGTGACTACAAAATTGCTGGATTCAAATTTAAGTGCAAGGTGCCTCTATCAACAAAGCTTGACTGACCAAAAGTGAAAAAAAACACCTATCTGAAATGTATACGGATAATAAAAGGTATTTTTGGCACCTATCAATACACCTGTGGTGACTACAAAATTGCTGATTCAAATTTAATGCAAGGTACTCTCTGATCAACAAGCTTGCTGGCCAAAGTGAAAAAAACACGTATCTGAAATGTATACGGATAATAAAGGTATTTTTGGCACCTATCAATACACCTGTGGTGACTACAAAATTGCTGGATTCAAATTAATGCAAGGTACCTCTATCAACAAAGCTTGACTGACCGAAAGTAAAAAAAACACGTATCTGAAATGTATACGGATAATAAAAGGTATTTTTTGGCACCTATCAATACACCTGTGGTGACTACAAAATTGCTGGATTCAAATTTAACTGCAAGGTACCTCTATCAACAAAGCTTGACTGACCAAAAGTGAAAAAAACACGTATCTGAAATGTATACGGATAATAAAAGGTATTTTTGGCACCTATCAATACACCTGTGGTGACTACAAAATTGCTGGATTCAAATTTAAGTGCAAGGTACCTCTATCAACAAAGCTTGACTGACCAAAAGTGAAAAAAACACGTATCTGAAATGTATACGGATAATAAACGGTATTTTTGGCACCTATCAATACACCTGTGGTGACTACAAAATTGCTGGATTCAAATTTAACTGCAAGGTGGCTCTATGAACAAAGCTGGCCTGCGCCAAAGTGAAAAAAACACGTATCTGAAATGTATACGGATAATAAAAGGTATTTTTGGCACCTATCAATACACCTGTGGTGACTACAAAATTGCTGGATTCAAATTTAACTGCAAGGTGGCTCTATCAACAAAGCTGGCCTGCCCAAAAGTGAAAAAAACACGTATCTGAAATGTATACGGATAATAAAAGGTATTTTTGGCACCTATCAATACACCTGTGGTGACTACAAAATTGCTGGATTCAAATTTAACTGCAAGGTAACTCTATCAACAAAGCTTGACTGACCAAAAGTGAAAAAAACACGTATCTGAAATGTATACGGATAATAAAAGGTATTTTTGGCACCTATCAATACACCTGTGGTGACTACAAAATTGCTGGATTCAAATTTAAGTGCAAGGTACCTCTATCAACAAAGCTTGACTGACCAAAAGTGAAAAAAACACCTATCTGAAATGTATACTGATAATAAAAGTGGAGTTTTGCACCTAACAAATAGACCTGCAGTTACTAGAAAAGATCTGTATCCTAATATAAGTTCAGGCTGCCCAACATCCAAGTAATATTTCAACAGAAAACTGTTAATAATAAAGCTATTGCAATGCAATGTCTACACTAAGTCTGGGTGCACAATATCCAATATCCTTTAAAGAGCTTGTCTGTGTTCGCCCGCGGGCGCACCACCTCCCCCCCGCTGCCGCCGTGACTTTACAGCGGTAGATGCTCCTTTAAAATTCTCAGCCTAATACTAAAATCTGCAAAATCTCTGATTACCTAAGTTCTAAGGTTCACAGCTAAAAGTATAGCTGTCTCTGGTGAACAAATAGAATATTTTGCTGAGCTGTTTCGCACAGAGCACTGACGCAAGTCCTACTCCTTTGAGTACTGACACACACTGATTAGAAAGGAAGGGTGTCTATGTAAAACGAAGGTCATGTGATTTTTCCAGCCAATCGCAAACCATACACATCCCAGGTCAATGACGTCGCACAACAGCTCACAATGCTTATTCTCTCAAGCTTGATTTGCTGGCCGCCAAAATGACAGGAAGCGGCGGAAAAATGGTGAGATATTAAATAGATTATGCACAGAATTTTAACCTAAATTATCGCGTGATCTAACAAAGCTGATCAACTCATAAACATGACCGATTTCACACTTTGTCGATAATAATTCGCATCAACATACTCATTACTGATGCTGCAAAATGTCACCTTGAAGAGATGCATACCTCAATTCAGCCCACCCTGCTTCTCTCTAAAGTGGGGAAGATGAAGATCTGACTTTTCACAGATGATGGGGATCACACCGCAACAGTGATCCTCTCCATGACTGCCTTGAAAAATGAAGCTGAAACATCAGATTAGGGGGCCACATTTTATGAAGGTCGCCGGGTCGAGGCGCCGTTTTTCCGCCAGTTTCCGGCGGAATCTGCGCCTGATTTATGTCAGGGGACGGGCCTCGCTCATACATTTTCATGTAAAGTCCCCCGGGCCCCTCCCCAGGGGTTTTGGGCGCAGTGCGGGAATTTGAGGCGAAGTTCGGCGCTGCGTTGATGATTGTCGCCGGGGGTTTAGTGCGATCATACATGCGGGGAAAAGCCCGCCGCGCCTCGCCAGTGCGTGGGGCACAGTGCGGGGCATGGGCGCTGTGCGGCGCTGCCCCGAAGATTCGCCGTCCGAGGAAGTGCCCTCATACATGGGGGAAAGTCTGCCGCGCCTCCCCAGTGTGTGGGGCGCAGTGCGGGACTTAGCGCGGTGCGGGACTGCCCCGAAAATCTGTTCCGATGAGAGACAGGCTGGAGCGGCGGGGGAAAAATCATTCCACATGTCGGTGCGGGTAAAAACCCCAAAATCACCTTTATAAAGGCGTTCTACATTCTCAGGAAAAGAGCTGAAACTTTTAAAAATAAAAATTACAAAAAAACAAAATCACTTTCCAAAAACCTAAGTCAAGAATTAGGATATTGGAAATGGCCGGGAAATACAGTATTTAAAATGCTGAACCTATTCTCATTGGTCGCCAGAAACCGGCCAATCAGAATACAGCGCACTGAACTATTAAAACCTATGGGGCAGGATTGACCAATCAGAATCCACGGCGGGCCCTGTTCAAAATACAGTAAAATGCTAAAAACAGCTGATTGGCTGAGATAACGGGGGCTTGGCTATCTCAGCCAATCAGAATAGGAGCGACAAAGTCCCTTGCTAGGCTATGGAGAAGTTTAAAACCAATCAGAAATACGAGCGACAAAGCCCCATTCTAGCCTATGGGGAAATTTACACCAATCAGAATCCACGGGGGGACTCTTCAAAATACATTTAAAAATGCTAAAAAAACAGCTGATTGGTGGGAAAATGGGGGCTTGGCTATCTCAGCCAATCAGAATAGGAGCGACAAAGTCCCATTCTAGGCTATGGAGAAGTTTAGACCAATAGAATACGAGCGACAAGTCCCATTCTAGCCTTTGGGGAAATTTACACCAATCAGAATCCACGGCGGGACTCTTCAAAATACAGTAAAAATGCTAAAAACAGCTGATTGGCTGTGATAACGGGGGCTTGGCTATCTCAGCCAATCAGAATAGGAGCGACAGAATCCACGGCGGGACAGTTCAAAATACAAAAAAAAGGGCGAAAAAAACGAGCTGTTTGGTTGAAGCAGCAGGGCTCGTCCAGCTTAGCAATCAGAGCACAAGCTGCTTTCTATAGAGTTCTATGGGGAATTGAAATTTAAAAGAGGGCGCAGTAATTTGGACCAATGGGAGAGCGAGCGACGCTCCTATGGGTTTTCTAATGCAATCTGGTATAAAAGGTTTACATGGCTGAAATCAAATTATAACATACAGAAGTTGTGCCCATGTGTATAAAACAACGAATATAATATGTTGGCTTACGAAAAAAAAACAAAAAAACCATAAAATCATGTTTATTTCTTTATTTTCGTTAGCCAAGGATCAATAGTATGGGTGCATCGAAAATAAAGAAATAAACATGATTTTATTGATTTCAAATTTTTATTTCATTAAACCACATATTAGTATTCCTTTTATTACACATCGGCACAACTTCTGTAGTGTTTTAATTTGATTTCAGCCATGTACAGTTTTATACCAGATTGCATTAGAAAACCCATAGGAGCGTGCTGCTCTCCCATTGGTCCAAATTACGGCGCCCCCCTTTTAAATTTAGATTTTCCCCATAGAACTCTATGAGAAAGCAGCTCGCGCTCTGATTGGCTAAGCTGGACGAGCCCCGCTGCTTCAAACCAATCAGCTCGTTTTGCCTTTCTAATGTATTTTGAACTGTCCCGCCTTTGAATATGATTGGTCAAATTTTTTTCCATAGGATAGAATGGGCCACTGTCGCTCCTATTTGATTGGTCAATTTCTCCCTAGGATCTAATGGGACATTGTCGCTCCTATTCGATTGGCCGGTTTCAGTTTTGAATTACTGTCTTTCCCGGCAATTTGCAATATCATATTTGTTGATATTGCGCCGTTTTTAGAGTTTGGAAAAGTGATGTTTTTTTTTTATTATGGTAATTTTTTACGTGCAGCTTGTTATGTTTTTTCCCCCTTTATAAAAGGCGATTTTTTCTATTCATACTCCCGCTGCATGGAGCGGAGCGCCGAGATTTCTGTCGCGATCGTCCCCTCTGCTTCCTCGCATGTTCCCTTCTTGCTTCACTTCGCCCCCCGCCGGAGCATTTCGACCAAGTTGCTTGGGTTGGAGCGGAGTGCCGAGACTTCTGTCGCGATCTTCGATCCACTTCCTCGCATGTTCGGATCCTGCTTCACTTCGCCTCTGCCGGAGGATTTAGAGCAAAAAAAACCGGGTCTGCTTGTAGGAGCTGCCGAGAGCCGCGATTTGGCGAGCCGCGATGGTACATTTCCTCGGACTTAAGAGGCGCCGTTTGTCCCGCCCTGGAACGGGTACACCGCGCCCCACCGCACCCACTGCCCGCCCCCCTGCCCGCCCCTTCATGCGGACGCAGCCGAAAGTGGCGAACGCTGTGTCCGACAGCGGGATTCGGGCTGGGAGGCGCAGTGTACGCCAGAAAACAGGCGTAAAGCCCGTTCATACATGTCGCCCCATGTCTTCTTCACAGATGGATCCAGATATGCAGATGAACAAGGACGATTCCATACAGGATTTGCTGTGGTTACCTTGCGAGAAAAACTGTGAAGACTGTTTCTTTACCTTCTAGGATGTCAGCCCAAGTTGCAGACCTCAGGGCTGTGACTGAAGCTTGCAAGCTTGCTGAAGGAAAGACTGTCAACATATACACCAACTCAGCCTACACGTACGGAGTAGCCCATGACATCGCCTTAAAATGGGCCCTGCGAGATTTCCAGTCAGCTAATGGAATGCCAATCAAGAACAACAAAGTCATTCAGGCCTTACTGAACGCTCTCCAGCTGCCTGTCCAGTTGGCTGTCTTGAAGATCAGAGTGCATGGAAAGATAGAGATAGAGGAAGCGAAAGGCATATACAACGCTTATCAGGCTGCAAGGCTGTAGCTTGTCTCCCAGTAGTTTGAGAGAAAGCAGGGTTGGCTGTAGATGTACCAACAAGAGAAGAAAAGAAGACAGAAGGAAAGAAGAATGAAGAAGAAAGAAAGAGGGAAAGAAGAATGAAGAAGAAAGAAAGAGGAAAGAAGAAGATGGAGAACAGAACCAAGAACCTGAACCCAGATGTTAATCTGATGAAACAATTTAAAGCCCGAATAAACCCAAAGGAAAAGAGGAGTTGGGAGGAAGAAGGAGCGGCGGTACACCAAGATGGATTCTGGAGAAAAGATGATAAACTTTGCTTACCAAGAGCATTGTATCCAGCTGTAATACAATAGGCTTATAGTAATATACATAGAAGAACAAACCAGAGGATCTCTTCAATCAACAGGATATACTTATCACCCAGAATTCCCATTACAGCAAATAACTGTATCAGAAGATGTGAAATATGCATCACTTGCAACCCGGAAGAATTAGTTCAAGCACAGAAGAAGCAACAAGTTGAACCTCTGTACCCTTTCCAATGGATCCAGATCAACCACATTGAATTACCCAAGAGTGGAGAATACATGTTCTCAGGATGGCCTGAGGCCTACCCAGTCCCTAATATGACTGACAGAACTAACGTGGAAAAAATTTACTGACTGAATTGGTGTGCAGAGTTGGAATCCCAGAAGTTATTGAGTCAGACCAAGGACCTGGCTTCACAGCAAAAGGAACCAGAGACGTTTAGAAGCTAGTAGGAGCTGACCTCTCCGCACCCAATATCATCCACAGAGCATATTCCCGGGAAAGTCGAAAGAATGAATGCCACACTTAAAAAACAAAATTCTTAAAGCTAGCAAGGAAGCATCTTTCCCATGGCCAGAAATCCTACCCATTGCCCTGTTCTCTATCAGAAACACCCCTATGCAGGCCACTGGTCTCACACCCAAAGAAATATTGTTCTCAGGGCCACCTAAGTTAGGGGGGTTCCATCCACAATAGTTGATTGCAGAAAAATGAGTGCCTTGTGAAATATGTCCTAAACTATTAAACTTGTGTAATGAATTGAAATTAACCCATGCTTCAGTGTTTTCTTCTGTCCCAGACTCGGACTCTGACCAAACCATTCATAAACTCCAGCCTGGTGACTTTGTATGGGTAAAAAAGCATGTGAGAGATTCTCTGAAACCCTGATTTGAAGGACCATACCAGGTTCTTCTGGTGTCCCCAACCTCAGTGAAACTAGAAGGAAGACCTACTTGGGTGCATGCCTCACACTGCAAGAAAACTCCTGGAGCCAGCAAGTCATCAGGAATCACTCCTTTATCCTTTATTACATTTGTGTTGTTTGGGTGTGTGTGAAAATACAAGGGGAACCACCCAAGGGGGTGGCTGGTGAATTCAAAGCTAGGGATCAAAACAAACCAGGACTCGAATCAATAAAACCACAAATAAGGATAAACAGAGGTGTAGATTGGGTAAATAGTATCCATTATAACCAACAGAGATTTGTAAACCACACCCGAGATACCCTACAAAGCATAGCTGAGCAATTAGAACCCATATCAATTATGGCTTACCAAATTAGCCTGGCATTGGACAAAATCTTAAAAGACATTCACAAGGGGGGATGGTGAGAATATGAAGTGTGAAGGTTTCTATAGGGGTGACCGTTCTTGGTTTCCAGACCCTAGAATTTCTATCAGTCGTTATACCTTATATTTCCAGTAAGACCAACATGTTCACTAAATTATCCAGGTTTCCCTAATTGGATTGTCAACAATCCAAAAATTGTCACTGCTAAGGACTGCTCTAATGTAGCACCTGGCAGTCATGTGGTCAATAACCACAACAACCATCCTCACCAACAACCATCCTCACCATCAGAGGCTCTGTAGAAGAGGCCGGCGATCGCTTAGTTACGCCCCCTTGGAGCAAGCCTGGCAGTGATGCAGCGGGTTTACTACCCGCTCCACCTGTCCATACAGCCATCCAAATACGGTGACCCATATTCATCCTAGCTCAAGTTTAGAAAGGGCATGAGGAACAGAATTTAATGTTTTAGGGGGGACTGTCAGGTGTAGGATTGATTGAAAACATTAAACCCTGTTCATACTGTTTATAACCATTGATTATATCTAGAAACTGTATATATATTGTGTGCATAAACCATTCTTTATTCCTATTACCCTTGACCAGTTTAATTCAGATAAAATACTGTACTTGTTATGAGAGAGGCTGAAGACATTACATGGACTCTTAATGGCTCACAAATATTAGCTTATACAGCAAAAGCAGACAAAGATGGCGCAGAGTACATTCAAACCAACACCCAAGCCAGACGTATTTCACTGAACAAACAACTCCATTTGAGGAAATGTGTTTTGCTGAGACTGCAATTAGAGATGGGCGAATTTCCCGAAATTCGGTTCGTTCACTTCGCCAAATTTCTCAGCAAAAAATAACTTTGTTCCAAATTACTTCGGGACAAATCACGTTAAAAAAACAGCTATTTCCAGGCTGCACAGAGCCTGCAGGGTGCTGTAGAACGTTGTGCCATGCTTAAATATGCAGAGGGAGCTTGGTTTGGTCTTCATACAATGTTGTGTTTTAGTATGACACGCAGATGACTGCCGCCGCTCTTAGAATCACTTCACTCTAAAATTCCCTGGGCACTTAAGAGGGCAAAACTGACCAAAAAACTGAAGGGGGAATGTAGCCTGATAAAGTCATGGCAGTGACAGCTGGAAAAAAACAAGCTGAGGACTCAGGTGACAACATCAGTGACAGAGTGTGGAGGTGACGGCGGCAGCCACAGCAGCATGAGGTCAGACAGTGGCACAATGATATTCTGGAGGTGGCAAAAACAGGAGTAGGCCACAGAGTGGCACAAAGACACAGTGTGTAGGTTACGGCAGCAGCCACAGCAGCAGCATGAGGTCAGAGAGTGGCACAATGACATTCTGGAGGTGGCAAAAACAGGAGTAGGCCACTGAGTGGCACAATGACACATTTTGTAGGTCACAGCATCAGCCACAGCAGCAGCATGAGGTCAGACAGTGGCACAATGACAAAGTGTGAAGGTCACGGCAGCAGCCACAGCAGCAGCATGAGGTTAGGCAGTGGCACAATGACACAGTGTGTAGGTCACGGCATCAGCCACAGCAGCAGCATGAGGTCAGACAGTGGCACAATGACAGTGTGAAGGTCACGGCAGCAGCCAGAGCAGCAGCATGAGGTCAGACAGAGGCAAAATGACATTCTGGAGGTGGCAAAAACAGGAGTAGGCCACAGAGTGGGACAATGACACAGTGTGGAGGTCACGGCAGCAGCCGCAGAAGCAGCATGAGGTCAGACAGTGGCACAATGACATTCTGGAGGTGGCAAAAACAGGAGTAGGCCACAGAGTGGGACAACGACACAGTGTGTAGGTCACGGCAGCAGCCACAGCAGCAGCATGAGGTCAGACAGTGGCACAATGACATTCTGGAGGTGGCAAAAACAGGAATAGGACACAGAGTGGGACAATGACACAGTGTGTAGGTCATGGCAGCAGCTACAGCAGCAGCATGAGGTCAGAAAGTGGCACAATGACAGAGTGTGTAGGTCACGGCATCAGCAACAGAAGCAGCATGAGGTCAGACAGTGGCACAATGACAGTGTGTAGGTCACGGCAGCAGCCACAGCAGCTGCATGAGGTCAGACAGTTGCACAATAACATTCTGGAGGTGGAAAAAACAGAAGTAGGCGACAGAGTGGGACAATGACACAGTGTGTAGGTCACGGCAGCAGCCACAGCAGCAGCATGAGGTAAGACAGTGGCACAATGTCAGAGTGTGTAGGTCACGGCATCAGCCACAGCAGCAGCATGAGGTCAGACAGTGGCACAATGACACAGTGTGTAGGTCACGGCAGCAGCCACAGCAGCAGCATGAGGTCGACCTGGCACAATAACACAGTGTGTAGGTTTCAGGGCAGCAGCACAGCAGAAAGCATGAGGTCAGACAGTGGCACAATGACATTCTGGAGGTGGACAAAAACGGGAGTAGGCCGCAGAGTGGGCCCAATGACACAGTGTGGAGGTCACGGCAGCAGCCACAGCAGCAGAAATGAGGTCAGACGTGGCACAATGACATTCTGGAGGTGGCAAAAAACGGGGAATAGGCCACAGAGTGGCACAATGACCCCGTGTCTAGGTCACGGCAGCAGCCACAGCAGCAGCATGAGGTCAGAAAGTGGCACAATCACATTCTGGAGGTGGCAAAAACTGGGTAGGCCACAGAATGGCACAATGACAGAGTGGAGGTGACGGCGGCAGGGCAACAGCATGAGGTCAGAGAGTGGCCACAAGGGCAGAGTGTGGAGGTGGGTGGCAATACCAGTCCCTGGTAAAGATGGTGGTGGCAGATGGAGAAACTGTCAGCAGATGTGTGGCATCAGGCAGGTGGCGGCATTAGAATAGTGGCTGAGGCAGGTAGTTTGAACCCAGACTCATTTCTCACAGATTGGGTAAGGCGTCATGGCTGATGTAGTCTGACACCTAAGGCATTGGTGTGTGGAAATCCTGGCCGATCCACCGCCTGATTCATCTTGACAAAGGTCAGTCGTTTCCCCATTTTCCCGTGGACAAGCGGGTTCTCCTTGGGGTAACGATTTTCCCCCAACCACACTGAACCCCCTTTTTGATCCCCACACTACTGTTCGGGAAGGAAGCTTCTCCATGAAAACAGGGCAAGTTGCCCCCCAAAACATCCATTTTGGCTCCCCAAAATGTCAGTGGATCTTCTAACTGGGGTGGCAGAGTGTTTTCCCAAGTGGCTACCACTGTTGGTTCGGGGGTTGTTTCCAAAGGCCCTTTGGCTGCTGGGGACTGCCCCCCTCAATAGGGGGTTTGAAAAAAAGTGCTCATCAGTAAACCCCAAAATTTGGGTTAAATGCTCCAACCCCCCCCACCTTCCCCCAGCAGCCGGGCCCGTATTTCCCGTGGAGCGCTGAAAAAACCCCCCGGTCAGCCCTTTGTCAGGGGGAAAGGGGAACGAGGGCCGCACATGGGCCCCGGGGGGGCCAACGGGACTACGAGGATTTCCCTTAGCTTTTGGCCAGTACGGGGGTCCAATAGGGTGGAGAGCCAGAAGTAAACCCCTTTCTGCCGGTTTGCTGACTATTGGTGTCATTACCCAAAAAAAAATCGCAGGCTGAGGCCATTGCCAAGTAAACCCCCGGGGGGGCTCCTGCCTCCATCCCCAACTTTTATACTGCCAGGGGGTTTGGGGTAAATCTGCCTCGTTTCCCCCTCTCCACTACCTCCTCCAGTGCTCCGGCTCCTCCTTTTGTCACCGGGGGTAAAAAATCCCCCTCTTTTCACCAGACAATGCTTCGGCCCCCAAATGTCCTCCTCCTCTCCTCCCCCCCATTTCAGCCCCCAAAACCGGCCCAAATGTGGGCGAGATTTTAGTCCCCACTTTTCTCCAGTCCCTTCCCCAAAACAGTTTTTTTCAGCTTTCTGTTCCGGGGAAAATGAAGCAGGGAAGGGACGTTTTTTCACCCCGTACCCCCTCGGGGACTGACAAATAACGAGGCCTGCTCAAAAGGCCTCAAAAAACAACAGGTTCGAGGCGCGAAGGGTTTTTGCCACTGGTGAAATCAAATTTAAAAAACAGGAGGTACTCCTATCCGCCTGGATCATCAAAAAATCGTTAAGGGCCCTTTTTCTCTGTTCATACAGTGGGGGTCCAAAATGTCAGGCTGGAATTCCAACGGGTGGAAACATGCTTTCAGAGGGTTTTTGGGGGGGGCCGGGTTTTGGCCCCCTGCGGGGAGGGGGGTTTGGTTTTGTGGGAAAAAGGATGAAGTGCAGCACAGTTTCTGGCCTTTTTCCCCCCCCTTCTAAAGTTTGGGGGAAAAAGACTTCGGGAAATTTTTTTCACAACCAAAATTGAAAAAGTGGGGCCATGCAGGGCGCTTTGGCCCTTCCCTCCCGGTCGCGGGGGGCACCATGTTCCCCCCAATTGCCCTTCCCCATGGTTCCGATTTGAGTTGGCGCGGAGAAGCCAACATCGTTTTTCTTGCTGCAGGGACGCGGACCAATTTCCCTCCCCTTTTGTGACTTAGTTCGCCAGGCAAGGCCGGGTGTAAAATGCGTGGACACCGCTTTTGCCCTACAATGTGGTATGATGGAGCAGTACTTGTGGGGGTTAAAGATGGGTGGTGGTGGGGTGGGAGGAGGCGACATTGGCCAGGAGCCTCGTTTGACAACGTGGGGAGAAAGCGGCGTCAAATGTCCAAGTTTTTGGGTGCCTGGGCCCAAAAGCACATTCCCCCAAGGGGGCCGAAAAGGGAAATGTACGGGCCCCTTGAGGGTTTAATGTTAAAAGCCCCCAGCGTCCCCCGCTCCCGTGAAACCTTTGGAAAAAACCCGATAAGCTCAAGGACCCCCCAAACCTTTACTTTTTCTTACATATTTATGAAGTTGCTGGGGTACGGGAAAATTTTTTTTAAAAGAAATTCCGGTTTGGAAACTCTCCATCTGGGTCGGCACAAGCCATTGTTTCTAAACCCCCGGTGCGGGGGAGTCCCATTTGGAAAGGGGGGATGCAGCACCAACAACTTGGACAGGGGGGTACGGTAAAGTTTCTGTACCTTAGGAGGGGTTTGGCCCGCTTTCTGTTGTCTCTTTGAAAATCCCCATGCTAAATGATGTTTGGGCCCCTGGAGTAGCGAGGAGCAGGAGCCCTTTTGGGGCCGGGGATGATGGAAAGGGGAAACAGCTCCTTTTTGCAGAAGGGGGGTGGAGCCTTGACTGGGTGCAATGGGGATGCATGCCACTGGGCCCCTGCTGCTGTTGTGAGCAAGCAGGATGGCCCCCCACAACTGAGCCAGGGTTTTTCCCAGGCCACCGGATGGTGACGCGGGATGGTTGACGCAGGGGCCGTGGGGGCCCAAAGTTAGCTCCCCCGGGCCCCGCTTCACTTTCTGCCTACAGATTCTACATATTTCCCCTAAAACGGGTCCCCCTGGTGTCTTAGCAAAGAACTGCCCCACCGGGCCCAGTATGGATTTTTTTCCCCCCAAAACTCCGCAAAGAGTGGGTACTTTCCGGGCCCCTGCCTCACTGAGCCCTGTGCCGCTACTTTTTTGGACCCCGCCGGGAAATGGGTTTTTTTCCCCGTGGCCCCTTGGCTCCCGAACCCCACACGGGTGCCCTTTCCCGCTTTACTCACGGCCACACGACCCACTTGCTGGTGCGCCGTGCTGACAAAACCCCAAATACGTCTCTTCTCCTTTACGATGATGAAGCCCTTGCCCCACCCGGCCCCCCAAATGGGGTCGGTACATCATCATCATTTGTTTTTCATCGTCACTCTGTCCTCTACCGGTTTTTGGTATGCAGGGGGCTGCCCCCACAAAATGGGCCCCCAAATTTCCACTTCCAAAATCTATACTTTGCCGCCTTACTGCAAGAAGGGAGGGGATATTGGCCCCATTTTTTTCGTACCCAAATAGCTGCTGACTGCCCTCTTCAAATTGTTCATCCTCGCTATATAGGGCGCTTGGGGCCCAGCCAAAATAGTAGATCTCTAGCTGAGGGAACCCGGGTGAGAAAAGAGGAGGGGGTTTTGGGCAGGTGGGGGGCCCCTTTACCGCTCCCGGGGCCCCTGCCAAACTAAGGGTTGTGTTGACGTTCCACCGACCTTTTACCCGGGGGGGCAGATGTCATCTGGGGGGGAAATGGGGTGACCTAGCCCAAAACCCAAAAAACCATTGGGTTGCCCGGGGAAAAAACACACGGGGCCCCTAGATGACAGCCGGAGTTGTGGGGCCCCAACCCCAGGGGACCCCTGCTGAGAGTCCCCCTTTCGTTCTGCGAAATGGGGCCCGGAATGTTTGTGCCTCTGCCCCCTCGCAGGTGAAGGCCTGCCACCTCTCTGTCTGACATAATTTTTTTTCTAAAATGTAAAAACCCCCGTTTTATGAAGATATCTGTATATGATAAAAAACCCCCACCCCGTATTTGACTCCAAATTTTAAACCCCTTAAAAAAGTTTGGTAACCCTTGGGGTATAAATTGGCGCTCAAATTTGGGGGAGGAAAAATTGACTTGTAAGTTTCTGTTTAAAAAAATCTGTGTATTTTTTGAAAATTTAAAAACCCAAAAAAAGGGGTTAAAATTTAAACCCTTTGGATATGAATTTTGCTACAGAATTTCTTCTGTGGCGGTGAAAAAAAAAAGTTTTTTTTTACTGGTACAAAAATGGGAGAACAAAGTTAATTAACCCTGGATGTAAAAATGCGCCCAAAAAAAATTTAGCAGCCCCCAAAACTACTAGCCCTTTTTTTTGGGGTTACAATTGGTGTTTTCTACGCTACACAAAAAGAGAAAAAATTGTAATTTAAACCCTTTGCTTGTGAAATTTTGGGACCCGGGAAAATTTAAAATTTTTTGGGGGTTTAAAAGATGGGTTTTTTGGAGTCACCCCCGCACCAAAAACCCAAAGCTTAATTAACCCCGGGGTGTTAAAATTTCGCGAAAGGGAAATTTAGCAAAACCACAAAATACTAGCTTTGTAGCGTTTTTTACAATTGGGGTTTTCTACGCTACAAACAAGAGAAAAAAAATTTTAATTAAACCCCTTTGCTTGTGAAATTTGGCTACAGGGGAAAAATTTTATTTTTTGGCGGTGAAAAAGACGGGTTTTTGGAGTCACCACAGAGAAAAACAAGCTTAATTAACCCCTGGATGTTAAAATTTCGCAAAGAATTGAAACAGCCCAAAAAAGAAGTAGTTTTTGTATTGTTTAAAAAAGTGTTTCTTTAAATGAAAACAACAGGAACTGGTTAGATCCCCCTTGGATATTCAATTTCGCTGGGGGAGCAGATAAAACGCTGTTTTAAAAAATCAGTTCCCTTTAGTAAGAGCTATTTACAATGACCGGGAACCACCTTTTCCCCGATCAGGCAGTGAGAGGGAGTGTGAGCTCCCCGTGTCGCGCCCCGGCTTATATAGTGCGGTGAGTCACAGAATCCGCCCGGCCCCCGATTGGCTTCATCTTGCACATGTCATGCAGGGGTATGCCCCTTCCCTTTCCCCCAGGGTGCTTTGCCCCTTTTAAAAGC
>JAODAL010072839.1:0-14959 GCA_025379985.1 Phyllomedusa bahiana | reverse complement strand
AATAGGAAAGTGAATACTCGCATTGTAATGACTTATATGGTGCACTAGCCCTGTGTACAATGGTGTATACCAACATTGGGTGACTGTATGGCGGTAATAGTGGTCTTAATATAAACGGTTATATTCAGTAATGTGTACGATGGTATTATTCAGTCACTTTATGGTACTGATATGTGGAGCTGATGTGGTGGCATTATTTAATCTTATAGTTTCAATGAAATATATTGATTTGGTCAATACCATTAGGGTAGTATTAGTCACTATATGGTAGTAATAAGTGGTGGTATTATTTGGTCTTTGTACAATGTTGTAATGGATAATTTTGGTCTTGGTATATTGATTTGATGAGGAACAGTATGATGCTATTAGTCACCATATGGTAGTGATATATTACGGTATAACTTAGTCTTAGTCCCTAAGGGCTCTGTTGAGAAGATGAAACATAACATGGGGATAAAGTTATATCCCTTTACAGAAGACATGGTGTTGCTTCTTTCCTTGGATAGATTGTAAATGTCGAGGTGTAGTCACAACATCTTGCCCACATTATTTGGTGATTGTACAGTACTGCTCCTTACTTTCTATTTTATCTATATGTATCATAGTAGTTTTTAAGGGACAGTGCTATTTTTTATTAAAAGGCAGAATGCTGAAGATATACACTTTTTTAGACATTTTTCATAGGCAATAGTGCAAAACCAACAAGAAAAAGACATCTGTCCAAAATAAAACAAATTAAAAAATGCAATTATAATCGTGTTTAAAAACCCTGTAAAAGTGCTTGAAGCTGCAGGTGTAGTTTCAATGCATTTCTTTGTAAGATTACTTTCGTGGTTTCAAATAAAGTATTGTCAGTGCTACATTTTTTAATGCAAAAAAACTCCACAATTGAAAAAATGCATGTCTGAATAAAGATAAAAACTCAGCTCAAAAAATGCTAGTAAATAATATATGACAGACAGCTCCTTTAAAGGCAGTTTATACAAACTGGTATATAGTTTTATGAAAGAGTTAAAGGCCGTGTTCACACGGCTTATTCCCGACGGATTTGTGAGCCGTATTGAGCTCACAAATCCGCCGTGAATAAGGGGCGGGGCGGGGCCGGAGCGCGGCGGGGGCGCCGCTCCCGGCCCCATAGCAATGCATTGTTTACGGCGCGTCCGCGCCGTAAATAATGTGCATGTCACTTTCTCCCCCCGCGGCGGATTCGCCGAGCGGGGAAGAGCGACAGATTCCACTGTTCTCTATGAGAGCTGTGGATTACCGTAATTGCTGCCGCGGATTGGCGCCGTACTGAAGCCAATCTGCGGCAAAATAAGCCGTGTGAACGAGGCCTAAGTATAAAGCTGATCTTCAGTAAATGTTTTTAAACTTTCTGCGAAGAGAAATTGTATGACAAAACAAATCTATGCAGATATTTGCTGTGTACACGGAATATTTATCTTAATTATTTTAATTTCTGCAGCAGCGCCCAGTGTCTATACAAATAAATTTTATTACCCATTGAAGAAGGAACTGATTTATTTAACTTGGATTGCAATGTTTCCAGGATGTAAAATATCCATAAGCTTGCCATATTTCCTGCCATCTCTGCAAATTATTTCATAACCTTAGTATTTTATGCAGGGAATAGATGCATGTTGTTCAGAAATATCTGATTTCATCACTGTCTGTCTATCTATCTATCCATCCATCCATCCAGTGGGGAAAATAAGGATTTGAAACACTGGTGATTTTGCAAGTTTTCCCACCTACAAAGAATGCAGAGGTCTATAATTTTTATCGTAGGTACACTTCAACTATGACAGAATCTAAAAAAAATCCAGAAAATCACATTGTATGATTTTTACACCTTACCACCATAACCAGTTTTGACCTTCCACAGAGCCCCGTATGTCCCTGTATGTGATAATAATTTTTTGATACTTTTACCTATCCATGCGATTCAGAGACTGTGTTTTCTTGTGATATATTGTGCTTTAAGTTAGTAAGAAATATTGGTCCATACAATCCTTGTTTATTTGTGAAAATTTAGAATCTGCCATTTTTAAAGCTCAAAAATTTCTGTGTGTAAGACATAGCTTTCCCACACAAAATATTTTATAACTAGCATCTACCATATGTTTACTGTAGGTTGGCATCATTTTTTAAATCTGGAAGGGAGAGATCAACGTACAGCGGGGATGTGCGGTCCATGTTTCTCTTTTACATATGTTTTACAATATGTCCTTGCTTTTTCACTTGGACTAGCACTCCTCCCCATTTGTCCCAGATGTTTTTAATTGGCAGTAGTCTATATAAGAATATGTTCACACGGAGTAATTGTGGGGCGAACAGTACGCCCCGCAATTACTCCGGTGTTCAGAGCTCGCTCCGATCGGCGCGTACTCCAGCAGGGTGGCAGGGCTGGCAGCCCACCAGCCCCATAGATATGTATTACTCATGTCACTTATCTCCCTGCGCATACAATACGTGTTGTACGCCCGGGGAGAGGAGGCGTAATCCATAGTTCTCTATGAGAACTGTGGATTACCATAATGACTTGGGGCGCATTTCGCTCGTATAAGAGCGCAGTACGCCTCTAAATACGCATTGAAATGCGCCCCAATTTAAGCCGTGTGAACATAGCCTAAGGGTTAATGCCCTATTTCATTCAGTCTACCTGCCGGGAGCCCAGGGAAGGTGAGCAGTGTCAACCTTTCCTTCTTTTGGTGGTGGTGTTGTTTGGCGGCCATTGCTGCTGTGGCTGGCTGGTGGGGTGGTCACCCCAGACCCGGGGGGGGCAGCAGTGGCCTGGGCCCCTCATCTGTGGGCTCTGCGCGGCGGTAGCCGCTAGCAGTTTTTACCCCCTTTAGGTAGGGACCCACTTTAACCCCTTGGGGGCCCCCCGCCGTTTTGACCTTCTGACACAGCCCTATTTTTAAAAATCTGTATATGTACTTTAGTGAGAAAAACTTTTTGGACACTTTTACCTACCCATGTGATTAAGAGATGTTTTCTCATGACAATTGCGCTTTAAGTTAGAAAGAAATTTTTTCCTACATCCTTGTTTTTTTGTGAAAAATAAAAATTTTCATAAAAATTTAGAAAAATTAGCGATTTAAAAGTTGAAAAAATTTCTGGTGCAAGACAGAAATTATTCCCAAAAAATAGTTTATAACTAGCATCTCCATATGCCCACTATAGGTTGGCATCTTTTTTAAATTCTTTTTTTTTTTTTTTTTTTACGAATTAGGGGGTGAGAAATTTAGTTGTAATTTCTACATTTTCAAAAAAATTTTGCAATTTTCTTTTTTTTGGGACCACTCCATTTTGGGGGGGAGTGGTTTTTGAGGGGCCTGCATTTTAGATACCCCATAAGTGACCCTCTGAAAAAACTAGACCCTTAACGTATTTAAAACACTATTTGGAAAGTTTGAAAAACCCTTCAGATATTTCACAAAAATTAAGCAAAGTGGGGGGAAAATTTAAAAATTTTCCCTTTTTTTGAGATTTTCAATATTTATCCATTATTCACGGTTTTGGAAAATGTGCTAGGTAATGAACTTAATATAAATTCCCCCGGGTCTGCTTTTTTTCAGAGATACCCCTATGTGGCCCTAGTGCATTTTTGGCTCACCCATAAGCCCAGAATAGGAGGGACCTACTTACTCTGGGGTTATTTTAAATACTTTTATTTAGGCGCCATTTCGGGTTTTGGGGACCCCCAAAGGGTGCTAAAACTTAATAAACACCCCAAAATAGACCGTATTGGAAATACCCCCCCTTAAGGAATTATCCAGGGGTGATTGAGTTATAGACCCCCCCGTGTTCCCAATTTTTTTTAGCATAAGGCTTGGGGAAAAAATTTAAAAATTTTTTTTTCCCAAAAAATTTGAAATTTTAGTTAAAAATGTTTCTATATACAAGGAACCCGGGGAAAAAAGAACCCCCTAAACTTTGTTAAGCAATTTTTTCCCAAAAGTTCGGCAATACCCTACATTGGGTGTAAATGCTGTTTGGGGTAGCGGGGGGTATAGGGAGGGAGCGCTATTTGGTTTTTGGAACGCAGTTTTGGTGGGGCCTGTCGCTTTGAAAAGACCCAAAGAAACCAGAACAGGCAAAACCCTTCCAGAAGTCCCCCCTTTTAATTCAACACCCTCAGGGATTTCTAGGGATGTTTTTTGTTTTTTAGGCAACAGGTTTTCCATGTTTTTTTTAGCTTTGGGCAATAAAAAGGGGGGGGGGGGGGGAAGGCAGTTGGTCATTTTTTTGAGTTTCAATTTTAAGCATTCCCCGTGCAGTGTAAATGAGTGAAACTTTACTATGGGGGTCGGTACAATTAAAATTTATAGATTTTATTTAGTTTTTCTTTTTTTACTTTTACACAGTAAAAATGTTTTAAAAAAAAAATTGCGTTTTTTGTTGTCTTATTCTGACGCCATAATTTTTTTTTTTTGCTGTGTCCCGAGTGTGATGGGTTGTTTTTTGCGGGGTGAGTTGAAATTTTTATTTTGGGACCATTATCAGTGCTTGAGCTATGTTTTTTTTTATTAAGGTTTTTTTGAGATGTTTTTAAAAAAAATACAGCAAATTTTTTAGTTTTTTTTTTTTTTTTAGCGACTGTACGGTTTATGACTGTTTTGCTTTACTCAGCGGTCAATACGATTCCCCCGATATCCTTTTTATATTTTTTTATGTTTTAATGCTTTTATACAATAAAAACATTTTTTTTTCAACCCGGAAAATACGTTTTTTTCATCGCCCTAGTCCCAGGCCATAATTTAAATTTTTCTGTGTTGGGGCTGTGTAGGGGTTGTTTTTGCAAGATGGTTTATGATTTTATTAGTATTTTTGGGGGGACAAGGCTTTTTGTCGTTTTTAAAACCATTTTTTTTGGGGGCCGGGTGAAGAAAAAAAGCAATCTAGAGTGTTTTTTAAATTTTTTTTTTTAACAGGGCTCACCATGCAGTATCAGTGACAAGTTAGTTTATTTTGGGTCGTACGATTAGGCGATACCCCATTTATATAGTTTTTTTTAAAATGAAGCATTTAAAAAAAAAAAGAAAAGTGTTTTTAGTGTGTAAAACAATTTTTATGCATGCTTTTCTTGAGAGCTAACATTTTCTATTTTTCCGTTTTTTTACAGAGTGTTAGGATTTTTTTTTTTGCGGGATGAACGACTTTTAATTGGGACAAAATTTGGCGTTTCTAGGGTTTTTTAGCTTTTTATCCCTTTTATGTGCTGCGGGATAAAAAATAATCTTAAAATTTTGTGATTTTTTTTTTTTTTTTTTTCAGCGTTCACCCGTACGGGTTAATTTAACATGACAGATTTATAGGGCAGTCGTTTCGCACGCGGGGATACCAAAAAATGGGTATTTATTTATTTTGATCATTTTTGGGGCGATTGGCGTTTGTAAAGGGGGAAAAAGGGGGGTGTAGTATTTTTATTTTTTTTTTTGTTTTTCATGTTTTTCACTTTTTTTTTTCTTTTTTTTTTTCGTTATTTTTTTTTTTTCCCCATAGGGGTTTGAATGAGGATCTTTAGATTTATTCAATGGAATCAGTGCATAGCTTGTTGCTGACTGGTTCCTATGGTAACTGTCAGTCACGATGCGGGTCATGCCCACAGGGCACGGCCGGGCGTCGTGACGTCATAGACAACCGGAAGGCATTCTCTGCCCTCCGTGGTGTCTGTAGGAAGGCAGAAGCTGCACGGATCGCCCGGGGTCGGGGCCGACGCTGCGGGATGTCAGCTGTAATATACAGCTGACACCCCGCGCCGAGCGCACGAACTCTGCCGTAGAGTTCGCGCGATCCTCAGGACGTATCCATACGTCCAGGTGCGTGAACCCCCGAACCACCTGGACGTATGGATACGGCCAAGGTCGTAAAGGGGTTAAAGAGGTCGCCGTGAAGGGCCAAGTTGGCCTATACTGATTGATCAAAAAGATCAAAAGTATACTAAGAACCTCATGTTCAGTTTTGTAAAAAATTATGCTGAGAAGCATTAGATCAACGTATAGTGGGGATGTGTTATCCATGTTTCTCTTTTACATATCAATTTTTAAATGTCTTCTTTTTTTTTTTACAATATTAGGGGGCTTCGAAATTTAGCATTAATTTTTAACATTTTCAAGAATTTTTTCAAGATTGATTTTTTTTTTTTTTTTTGGTGACCAATCCAGTTCTGATGTGGTTTTGAGGGGCCTGCATGTTAGATACTCCTATAAATGACTCCATCTATGAAACTACACCCTTTAGAGCAGTGATTTTCAACCTTTTTTGAGCCGCGGCACACTTTTTACACTTAAAAAATCTCGGGGCACACCACCAACCAAAATGGCACAAAATGACACTATAAAACAGTACATATTATACATATAGTTAATAATATCGATTCTAGCCAGAGATGCCCACCCCTGTAGCCAATGTGCCTCCATTGTAGCCAGTGATGCCCCCCCTTGCAGCCAGTTATGCCCCGCCCCTTGCAGCCAGTGATGCCCCCCCTTGCAGCCAGTGATGCCCCCCCTTGCAGCCAGTGATGCCCCCCCCTTGCAGCCAGTGATGCCCCCCCTTGCAGCCAGTGATGCCCCCCCCTTGCAGCCAGTGATGCCCCCCCCTTGCAGCCAGTGATGCCCCCCCCCTTGCAGCCAGTGATGCCCCCCCCTTGCAGCCAGTGATGCCCCCCCCTTGCAGCCAGTGATGCCCCCCCCCTTGCAGCCAGTGATGCCCCCCCCTTGCAGCCAGTGATGCCCCCCCCTTGCAGCCAGTGATGCCCCCCTTGCAGCCAGTGATGCCCCCCCTTGCAGCCAGTGATGCCCCCCCTTGCAGCCTAGTGATGCCCCCCCTTGCAGCCAGTGATGCCCCCCCCTTGCAGCCAGTGATGCCCCCCCCTTGCAGCCAGTGATGCCCCCCCTCTTGCAGCCAGTGATGCCCCCCCCCTTGCAGCCAGTGTTGCCCCACCCCCCTGCAGCCAGTGTTGCCCCCCCCCTTGGAGCCAGTGATGTCCCCCACCCTTGCAGCCAGTGTATGTCCCCCCCCTTGCAGCCAGTGATGGTCCCCCCCCTTGCAGCACGTGATGGCCCCCCCCCCTTGCAGCCAGTGATGGCCCCCCCCCTCTGCAGCCAGTGATGGCCCCCCCCCTTGCAGCCAGTGATGGCCCCCCCACCCTTGTAGCCAGTGATGGCCCCCCCCCCCCCTTGCAGCCAGTGATGTCCCCCCCCCTTGCAGCCAGTGATGGTCCCCCCCCCTTGCAGCCAGTGATGGTCCCCCCCCTTGCAGCCAGTGATGGCCCCCCCCCGTTGTAGCCAGTGATGGCCCCCCCCCCTTGCAGCCAGTGATGGCCCCCCCCCTTGTGCAGCCGTGATGCCCCCCCCCCTTGTAGCCAGTGATTCCCCCCCCCCCCTTGCAGCCAGTGATGCCCCCCCCCCCTTGCAGCCAGGGATGCCCCCCCCCCCTTGCAGCCAGTGATGCCCCCTGTAAGTAATTATAAAATAACAAAAGAATACTCACCTGAGTACGCGCGTCCCGGTCCGGAGCTGCTCAGCAGTGGGAGCTGCAGAGCGGTGTAAGCAGCGTGACGTCATCAGGGGTCATCAGGGGCGGCAGAGCTGCCAGCCGAGGAGACCCAGCGTCACAGGGGGCACGGTTAAAGTTGTGCGCCCCCTGCGACGCTGATACAGGGGAGGAGTCAGGACAGGAACGATCCGTCCCGCCTCCTCCCTGCAGCTGCTGGCTCTGCGCGGTTGTTATAAAACAGTCGCGCAGAGTCAGGGGCGCTCCTCCGGGCGGGCAGGGCGGCCGCGGCGCCCCCCGCGGGTGAGCGGAGCCTCGGTGCCCCGGCGACCGCACGCCCTGCCCGCCCCTAGGAATGGCCCTGAACAAAACACAAGGCGCACCATAGTTTGGGGAACTTTCCCCGCGGCACACTAGTGTGCCGCGGCACACTGGTTGAAAATCACTGCTTTAGAGTATACAACACAGTGTTTAGGAAGTTTCTTATCCCATTAGGTATTTCACAGAAATTAAAGCAAAGTGAAGGTGACATTTCAAAATTTCACTTTTTTTTGCAGATTTTTAATTTTTAGTATTATTACTGGAACACGGTAGATGTGAACAGGGAAATGCAACTCGACATTGATTCCCCAGTTTCTGCCGTTTTTAGAGATATCCCAGATTTGGTTCTTGTGCGCTATTTGGCTCCAACTTAATAAAACACCCCTAAAAAAATCCATATTGGAGACTAGATCTTTGGGGAATATACCCTGGGTCAGGAGTATATCATCCGCCGGTCTTTACAATTTTTTTTAAAAAGGGAAAAAAAAAAAATTCCCAAACCCAATCTGCAATTTTAGCTGAAAATGTTTCATTTTTACAAGGAATCCTGAAAAAAGCAGAACAAAATGTGTTACACAATTGTTTCCAAGTTCAACAATACCCTATATGTGAGCGTAAATCCCTTTTTTGGGGCGCATGAAAAGGACATGGGGAGGAAGCATTATTTGGCTTTTGTTACACAGAATTTGGTGGGTGCAATGTCTCATTTACAAAACCCCCAAAGTACCTGAACAAGTGAAACTTTTCGAACTCGCCCTTTTTAGATTCAAACCCCCATGGATTCATTGGGGGTTTTTACGGTGCATTTTGGGAAAACGGAGTTTAAAATTTTTTTTTAGCTTTTTGGACCATGAAAATGGGGGTGGTGCGGAATGCAGTTCTGCCATTGTTTTCTGGGCTTCCTTTTTAAACCTTTCCCTGTGCATTATAAATTACATGATAACTTTATTATGTGGTCGGTACAATTACAAAGATATACATTTTATATAATTTTTTATGCTTTATTACTTTATTTTTTTTTTTTTTTATGTCCTCATTTGTTGTTGCATAATTTCTTTATTTTTCTGTATATAGAGCTGATAAATGACATTTTTTAGGGGGGATGAGTCGATGTTTTATCGTTATGGGGTTAATTTGATGCTTTGATCACTTTTTATCAAGATTTTTGTGAGGTGTTTTGAAAAAAAATTACAGAAAATCCGGGTAGTGTTTTTTTTTTTTTTTTTTTTTTGTGGTCACTGTGTGGTACAAATGACATCCTAGCTTTTCTGAGCAGGTGGATACAATTACAGTGATGTGTATTTTTACAGCTTTTACACAATAAAAAACACTTTTATTCAAAAAGGAAACCAGCTTTTGCATCGTCATAGTCTGAGAGCCATAACCTTTTTTTTTTTTTTTGTGTACGGAGCGGTGTAGCAGCTTGTTTTTGTGGGATGAGCTGACATTTTATTGGAACCATTTTTGGGGGTGCAAAGGCTTTTTGATTCCGTTTGCTTTTAAGAAAATACTGCAATTCTTGCTCACCATGCAGTATACATAACAAGTTAGTTTTACTCTGTGGGTCGATATGATTATGGCGATACCCAATTTAGTAGATTTTTCATTTTTAAAACGCTTTTTTTAAAAATTTTTTTTTTTAAAATTTTTTTTACGAGTACGACCGCTGCCATTTTGTGGGTTTGCAGGCCAGTCTTATCCCCGCGCCCGCCGGGGCCCGCTCCATTTTTCCACCTCACCCTTAGTCCCCGTTCCTCCTGGGGGCTGTTGCACATCCTCGGTGCATAGAGGTGCGGCAGCTCTGGGGAGACTTAAAGGGGTTTTGCCACAATTCATTTCTACCTCCTGATCCAGCTCTTCGCCTGTGTGCTCAGAAGTGTGCCCGGGGGGGGTGTGATTTGTTTGTATTGCATTCATGTGATCGAGAAAGTCATCACCGGCCTTTTTCTCTTGTCAAAGAAAAAGGGCTATTTATGAACTAGTTGCAAGTAGTTACACTGTAGCTCAGAGGTAATATTTTTGGGTTTACAGAAAGGGTTGGTTCAAATCCCTGCAGGAACCAAACCTGTGGATCTTTATTTTCTCTTTATCAATGCACAAACCTATTGAGGTTTCTTTTGTTTTATTTGCACTGTTTGATTATTTCTAAGGAGTCAAAAAAAACAGGGTAAAAAAACAGCACCCGGGGTTTGAACATGGTAGTGCCCCGAGGGAGGGTGATGTTGACCAGAACGAAGAGCTCTCAGCCCTGGTGTATCCCTGGAGATCCTAATGGGTCACACAATGGATCACTAAAAAAGAGCTAAAACAAATAACGGGCAGAATTTTTTAATGATGGAAAATGTTTTTTATTTTTGTGCAAAAATTCCCCCGTCAAATTTTTCGTCGTGGCAAAACCCCCTTTAAAAAGGACTAGGCGCTGGTGATTGGTCACGCAGATGTGAACCCCATTTTAAATCTGCCTCTTTCTTTTCTTTGCTGGCAATGTGCTTTTGCTATCAGAATATTGATGTTTAAAAATTTTTTTATACAATAAAAAAACACTATAATTAAAAAGTTGTAAAAAATTTTTCTCTTATAATCAAAGAAAAAAAAATACATTAAAAAAAAATGCTTGAGAACACCTTTACCCTCTGACGCATTTTTGAGTCTCTCTGCGGACTTTGGGTTGTTATCGCACAGAAAAACGTCCCTTTTTCAGCGTTTTTTTTGTTTTCGGACGTCTTTTGGCGCGTTTTGTGGCCTTTTTTTTTCGCGATTTTTTTTTTTAATGAAAACCTCCCAAGAGACCAAGTCCACCCTTTAGTGGGTGTTATATTTATCAAAGGTTATTCTTATCAAATTTGCAAAAAAGTGTTGATGTGTCCTTTTTTTGTACCTTTTGTAATAAATGATCACGTTTTGGTCGCTAACGATTTTTGGCAATTCATATTTTTTTTCGCTAAAATACGTTTTTTTTTAAGATTTTGGTGTTAGAATCTTTTTTTTTTTAGGATTTTGGTTTAAAATCCTTTTCTTAACTATTTTGGTTTTAAATTAAAAGTCTCGCTTTGACGCTAAAAAAACGTTTTTTTTTTTATGGCTTTGGTCCCCAAAATTTTCTTTTTTTAAAAAAAGGTTTTTGGTGTTAAAAAACTTTTCTTAAAATTTTGGTGTAATAGTTATCTCGTTTGACGAAAAAAAATAATTTTTTTTTTACGATTGTGGCAAAAAAAAAGAACCCATTTTTTTTAAGTTTTTGGCACAAAATCTTTTCACAATTTTGGGCTAAAAAATTTCCCACTTCTGACGCAAACTTTTTTTTTTAAGGATTTTGGTGTAAAATTTTTATTCCCTTATTAGCCCCAAAAAATTGTTAAAAGTATTTTAGACCAAAATCGTAAAAAAAAAATGATTCTTGCACCAAATTCTGTAAAAAAAAAACCCCTATTTTTAGCGTCAGAAGCGAGAACTTTATAGCGCCAAAATATGTTAAGAAAAGGATTTTAGCGCCAAAATCCATAACAAAACGGATTTGGTCCCCAAGATAGTAACAAAACGGATTTGGTGCCAAAATGTAAAAAAACGTAATTTTTTTGGTTTTTTAGTCACAGAATATTTTATGTAATTTTACTAGTTTCCCCATATTATTAAATACGAAAAACCAGATAATGAAAACTGTTTAGCTAATGTTAACCTGGAATGTAATCACTTTCATGTTACTGTGAATTTGTAAAAATGCATTGCCTTGTGACTTATTATCGAAAACTTGTTTTGTGACTTTTTCAGAAAAACATAATAAAACACAGTTATAAAAAAAACCCCGTTTTTTTTGGTCGAAGCGGACAACGTTATTGCGCCCAAAACCATTAAAAAAAAGTATTTTTTGGAACAAAGCAAAAATAAAATTTGTTTTTGGCCAAAATCCGTTTTTTAAAACGCTACAGGATTACATATAAAAGCAATGATGTGCTTTTATCAAAATTTTTTAGGGGGGAGTTACATCCCAAAGACTTCATTTTTGAAAATTAAAAAACAGCAAAAAAACGGTGTAAAAAAATGCGGGCAATATAAACGTCAAAAAACGGCCGTTTTTTTTAGGTTTTGAAAGAGTGGCAGAAAAATCAGTTTTCATGAACGTTGTTAGTAATTCGTTTTTTAGGGCGTTTTTTTGGTCAGCAGGGGTTTTGACATAGCCCTGCTTATTGTAAAAGGTCTGCTGCTACATGAGTTCTTTTTTGTCGTTTTTTTTTAAATGGTCGTCTTTTTTCAATGTTCTAAAAAAACACCAGAGCCCGGGCAGAAAATTTACTAAAGGAGTCTATTGGAAAGCGCCGGAGGGCCCTTTTTGGGGGTTTTTTTGGCAGTTTTCTGGGTTTTTTTGGCGGATTTTTTTTAATGAAAAAACCCCCCCAGGAGCCCAAAAGTCCATCTTAGTGGGTGTTAAAAAAGGTTATTTCTTATCAAATTTGCATACTTGCATTGCAAGTGTTTGATGTGCCTTGTCTGTACCTTTTGTTAAAAAAAATGTCAGCTTATGTCGCTAACTATTTTTCGGAATTCATATTTTTTTTCCGCTAAAAATAAATTTTTTTTACAGATTTTGGGATCAGGATCTATTTTTTTATGGTTTTTGGCGTAAAATCCTTTTTTAACATATTTTTGGTGCTAATAAATTTTTCTGCTTTTGACACAAAAATACTTTTTTTTAGGATTTTGGTACCGAATTTTTGTTAGGTTTTGGTGTAAAACCCTTTTCTTAATTTTTTTTGCCCCCAAAATATGTTAAGAAAGTATTTTGGCGCCAAAATCCGTAAAAAAGGTTCTGACGGCAAAAAACCAAAAAAAATTGGTTTTCTGGCGCCCAAAATCCTAAACGTATTTTAGCTCAGAATCGGAACTTTATTGGCCCCAAAAAATCTGTAAAAAAAAAAATAAACTTTTAGAGCCAAAATCCAAAAAAAAAACAAATTTTTGGGCGACAAAATTTTAGAAACAAAATCCATAAAAAAATGGACTTTAGGGTCAAAATCCTTTTAAAAAAAATTATTTTTGGCGACAAGCGTGAGTAGCTTTATTGCGCCAAAATCCCTAAAAATGCAGATTTAGCACCAAAATCCTTTAAAAAAAAAATTGGATTTGGGGGCCACAATGTAAAAATAAACCTATTTTTGGTGACAAAACGGGGAAATAACTTTTTTAGCGGCAAAATCCGTAAAATGACTCAAATTACATATAAATGAAAAATAATATGTTTTACCCCCTTTTGTGGGTGGATTTACACCCAAATGGCTTAATTTATGATACATTAAAAAAAGGGCCCTGAAGAAAAGAAAAAAAAGGTGTGTAAAAAAAACCCCCAAAAAAACGAAAAATGCGGCAAAAAATGCCGTTTTTTTCAGCTGTTTTGGGACGGGCAGGGGACAGAAAAATCCAGCTTATGAATGTTTTTATTAATTTGTTTTTTAGGTGTTTTTTGCCACTGCAGTGTAGAATAAAAACCTATGGGAGCCAGTCGTTTTTCCAGCATTTTAAGAACACGAAAAACCCCGAAAAAAAGTCAGTTTTTCTGTCAGTTTGGACAGGCCTTAGTCCGTTAAAACAACCTCATTTAAAATACAGTCATGTTCCCAAATACAATGAAAATTAAAAACCAAAATATTTATTATATATATATAAAATATTTATATTATTTTATTTTTAAATTTATATATAATATTAACGGGGCCGCAAACAAATTTTCATGGCCCCCCTACAGTAAAGAAAACCGGGGCCCCCCCCCCCCCTGTAAACACCGCCCCCGCAACCCGATCCCCCCGCCCCCCAAAAAAAAAAAGCCCTTTGGACATAAATGCCCCCCATTTTACCACATAATCAGTGTGCAAAAAAAAAACTGTATTGTGTAGTACAATATAAAGTGAGTCACAAATCTGTCTGCTCAATATCTTTTGACACGGGCTAAGTAGCCCCATCCTATTCCCCCCAAGCCCCATACAATATCTCCCCCCACGTTTCCTTGGTCAACACTTCCCCCTCCAAAAATAAAACAAGCAAGAAAGGAAAGGTGAAAACTCCTATCAGAGGGCCCAATAGGGAAAATGTACGCTGGCATTATACGGCGCCGTAAAACCTAAAACACCGCCTATTTAGACCACATAGAGGCCCAACACCAGCTAGGTAAAACCTACAACATGCCATATAGAGACCACATAGAGGTCAGACACCAGCTCAGGTATAAAACCTAAAACACCAATATGGGAACCACATAGAGGTCAGACACCGTCAGGTATAACCTACAACCCTCCTTTAAAAGGGGCCCACATAGAGGTCAGACACCAGCTCAGGTATAACCCTAAACACCGCCATATAGAGACCATTTTGGGTCAGACCCAGTTAAGGTAAAACCCTACAACATCCCCCCATATAGAAACCACTTTGAGGTAGACACCAGTCAGGTAAACCTAAAACCCCCCATATAGAGAAAAATTAGAGGCCGAACCGCTAAGGTATAACCTCAACCCCCCATAAGAGACCCATAGAGGTCAGACACCAGCTAGGTAAAACCCTACCCGCCATATAGAGACCACATAGAACAGACCCCGTCAGGTACATCACATTACGGGAATAAGCATGAAAAAATTTTATAGAAGAAAAATAACCCCCCTGAAATCGGGATCACCGGAGACGTCTTATTGAGGGGTTGTTCTTTCTTTAAAAGAAAAACGTTTTTTTTCCCTTTTCTTTCCATCCGTTCCCCACCCCCATGTGAATGTCCCGGCCCAAAACTCCTCCCCGCAGAAATTACACCAAATTCTTTGAATCCTAATTTTCAAGCATTTTTTTACCCATTCCCACCTTGTACAAATACCCAGGGGTGGGAAGCGGGGTACAGGCCTAATTTGAGGTCTATATTCCTAGGGGTTGGAGGGTGGGGGGGGACTAACCCCCTGAAGATTATGTACAAATGGGCTCCCCCCTAACAAAATTTTATTACCAGGTAGGTTGACAAAAACCCCAGGTAGGGTTGGGAAATGTGCAAGGCCCCAGGTAATTAGATAGGCCCTATTTAGGTAGGTAGACACCCGCGGATAAGTTGCTAGGGCCCGGCCAAGGGAGGTTGGTGGGTACCTAGCCCCCGAGTCCCCCTTTTTTTGTATGC
>JAODAL010072838.1:0-14960 GCA_025379985.1 Phyllomedusa bahiana | reverse complement strand
TAACTAGGCAGATGTCAGAGTATTCATTTTTATTTTTTGGTAGATGGGAGGTGTCATGATTTTAATAATTAAATGGTATCTTTACATTAAGACACTGATTGGATTGTAACCTATATCTTATGCTATATACTTATCTTGATTGGATTGTAATATGCCTACCTTCTCTGTATGATCACGCCTATACCCTTTAAAAAATCATGTCAGTCCTTAATAAAGTATTCTAATCTTTTGAATAGAATCACAGTGCATTGTTATGTTTGAAGGTCCGTGGGAGACAGAGAGGTTGCTAAGAAAGGATATCTACATCAGCCTTAGTCTCCGGGACAGAAAGAAGATAGACTCTGCCTCGGGGAGGAGTACTACCGTGTTGCAGGTCAATAAGACAGTCAAAAGGCCGGTGCGGGGGAAGAGTTTCGGCCTGTCTTTCGGAAAAAACGTTAACTAGATCCTGGTACGGAGTGGGCAGACCCGGCAAAGGCTTCGTAGACTTTACAGAGGTGGGCCATAGAGCTGGACGGAGTACAGGCAGGCATCGCGAGTGGCATGCGGGACCCCAACGGATAATCTCGCCCATGGAGGATTTCAGAAGAGGAGCGAGGCAGAACAAGAAGTTTCAGAGTCTCCTTGTGTAGGGCGCCTAACTGTACAGTGAGGGGCGCAGTGCAGAACCAAATAGCGTCCTTTAGGCATTCGCCACTGACGGAGGAGACGACCATGGGTTTCTACAGAAGGGTCACCGGGAGACGAAATTTGGACACCAGTGCGTGGCTGACAAAATTTCCAGCGGATCCCGAATCAAGGAAGGCGGTGTCTTGAAAGGTGCTGTCCGGCGAAACTCCACAGAGTACAGGAATGGTCAGACGGAGAGAGGCCGCACTGACACCTAGGGATGCCTCTCCTGCGAGCCCTAGGTGCGAGAGTTTCCCAGGCACACCGGACAGTCCCCAATTAAGTGGCCAGAACCGCCACAGTAGAAGCACAGCTGCCTCTGACGACGCTGCAAGCGTTCTTCCTGGGTCAGGTGGGCTCTCTCAACCTGCATGGGTTCCTCCTCATGAACCATTGGCGGAGGAAGTGGAGGACGAGGTAGCCGGCATGGTCGGGCGATCTACCGTTGGAGGCGAAGCTCTTGTTGTATCTCTGCAAACCGTATATCAATTCAGGTGGCCAACCGAATTCAGTCCAGAGCAGATGGCAGGTCCCGACCAGTGAGCTCGTCTTTAATGCGCCCATAAAGGCCTTGCCAGAAGGCCTTGCATGGAGTACTGACCCACAGTAGAGTCGTCCTGACGGAGACGGAGCAGGACTGCGACAGCAGAGGAGGTGAAGCCAGGTTCCTCGAAGCCAGTGCGGAACCCCTGGAGGATGGTTTGCCATCAACGGATCTCCTCGGTCCCAAGGCTTCCCCCGATAAGAGGCTAATTATAAAGGCCACCTTAGCCCACTCAGTAGGGAATTTATGCCCCAACATCTCGATGTGGATGGAGCATTGACTGATGAAGCCACGGCATTTCTTGGGGTCTCCATCGTAGCGTGAGGGGAGCGGCAGATGCAGAGAAGGTCCCGGTGCAGAAGCAGGTAGAGCCATGGCTGCAGGAGAAACTGGTGCTGGCGTGGCGGAGGTAGAAGGGCCGCAAGTTTCTGCATCATGGCCGCGAGCTGGTTAATACGCTGGCTCTGCTGGGCGACGGCCGTCATGACGTCCCGGGGCTCGGGCAAAGGTACCCTGGCGGAATCCATGGCCAGATTGTACTGTAACGGGTTGGTGGATTCGCTGGACCACTGCAAGCGATGATAGTTAAGCCACTAAGCCACGCCAGGGAGCGGAGTCTAAGTAACTACCGGTATTCACCAGAGCCCGCCGCAAAGCGGGATGGACTTGCTGCGGCATGAGGCTACCAGGTTGCTACCCCTGACGTGACTTGCTTGCGATGGCGGCCGGGGTAATGCGTGGTACAGAATCGCAATCCGGAAACGTAGCCGGGGGAAAGGCAGGAGATCTGGACGGGCGGCAGAGGTTCATGGTCAGAGACGGGCAGACTGTCAGGACCAGTGTCGGACTGGGGGGTCTCGGGCCCACAGGGGAATTGATCTCGGGGGCCCACCCTACTGTACATGAAAATGTTACCGGCCTCTCAGACATAAATGCGCCCAATTTGCCACATAATGCAGTGTGCAAAACAGAACTGTATTGTGTAGTACAATGTAGTCACACATTTGTCAGTCTAACATATCATAGACACATGGCTATGTAGCTCCATCCATATCCCACCACTAGCCAACATACACTATCCCCCTCCACCCACATACAATATCCCCCTCCACGTTTCCCTTGGTTACGCCCCTAACCATTTTCTAAAATAAACACCAGCAAGAAAGAAAGTGTAACTCCTATCACAGGGTCAGGTGTTCCCTCACTTTTACAATCAGGGACACATGTACGCTGCCACTATACTAACGCCGATATAACCTACAACACCACCGTATAGAGACCACAGAGTGGTCAGACACCAGCTCAGGTATAACATACACCACCATATGGAGACCACATAGAGGTCAGACACCAGCTCAGGTATAACCCACAACACCGCCATATAGAGACCACATAGAGGTCAGACACCAGCTCAGGCATAACCTACAACAGTGCCACGTAGAGACCACATAGAGGTCAGACACCAGCTCAGGTATAACCTACAACACCTCCATATAGAGACCACATAGAGGTCAGACACCAGCTCAGGTATAACCTATAACACCGCCATATAGCGACCACATAGAGTTCAGACACCAGCTCAGGTATAACCTACAACATCACCACATAGAGACCACATAGAGGTCAGACACCAGCTCAGGTATAACCTACAACACTGGCATATAGAGACCACATAGAGGTCAGACACCAGCTCAGGTATAACCTACACCACCATATAGAGACCACATAGAGGTCAGACACCAGCTCAGGTATAACCTACAACACCACCATATAGAGACCACATAGAGGTCAGACACCAGCTCAGGTATAACCTACAACACCGCCATATAGCGACCACATAGAGGTCAGACACCAGCTCAGGTATAACCTACAACACCATATGGAGACCACATAGAGGTCAGTCACCAGCTCAGGTATAACCTACAACACCGCCATATAAAGACCACATAGATGTCAGACATCAGCTCAGGTCACATCACATTACAGTGAATACAGCACTGATCCAATATAGAAGTAACATAACCCCTGAAAACAGGGACTCACCAGAGACGTCTTATCTGATGAGTCGTTCTCTTCTCTCTCTTATTCCCTTTTCTTCTGCATCTGTTCCACACCGCCATGAGGACTTGTCCCGGTCACCACTCATCCCTGCAGAAATTATACACAAATATCTTAGAATCCTCAATTTTTCCCGATTCTTACCTATTCCCACCCGAAAACTCCCCGGGGTGGGAGAGGGGTACAAGCCATAACTTTTAGGCCCGTATTAAGGAGTTGGGGGGGGGGAGAGGATAAACCCCCGGAGATAAGCTAAAACTATGGGCTGCTGCCCCTTTAATTATTTAAAAAGGGAGTAGGGAAGAAGGTAGGTAGGCAATAGGCAAAGGCCCCCGGAACTAGATAGGTCTCTTTAGGTAATAGACTCCCACGGATAAATTGGAAGCCCCGGCCCAGGTAGGTTTTGGGGGGGACCTAAAACCAGGGGGGTAGGAAAAAAGCCCCCAGTTAGATAAGCAGGCCCCAGTTTGGGAAGTTGGGTGGTACAGTTAGGTTGGGGACCCCAGTTTTGGGAGGCTTAAAAAGGTTTTGCCCTCATTAGGAAGCTGTAGGTGTTAGGGTCCCCTTTTTTTAGGCTTTCAAGCAGTTGGGGCCCCTTTGGTAGATACAGGCATTTAGAGCCCCTTTAGGTAGTAACAGGATAGGGGTCTCTTTTAGGTAGTATACGGTGTTTTGGGGGCCTCCTTTAGGGGTAGTGTGCGGAAGTCAGGGCCACCCTTTACTAGGGTAATGTCAGGGCCCCCTTTAGGTAGCGGGCCCCATAGTTAGTCAGGGCCCCCCCTTTTTGTACCAGGCCCCCCCCTTTTTAGCCAGGGCCCCCCCAAATTAGTCGGGCCCCCCCCCCTTTTGTAGCCAAGGTCCCCCCTTGTAGCCTGGAACCCCCTTAGTCAGGGCCCCCCTTTTGTTTTGCCAGGGCCCCCCCTTTATAGCCCGGGGGCCCCTTTTAATAGCCAGGGCCCCCTTTGTAGCAGTGCCCCCCCTTTTTTAGCCCGGGCCCCCTTTAGTAGGGAGGGGCCCCTTTAGTAGCCAGGGCCCCCCTTTTGAATGCCCGGGTCCCCTTTAGTATTTGCGGGCCCCCTTTAGAAAAAAGCCAGGGCCCCCTTTAGTATGCCAGGGCCCCATTAGTATGCCAGGCCCCTTTAGTATAGCCCGGGCCCCCCTTTGAAAAGCCGGGCCCCTTTTGATAGCTGGGCCCCCCCTTTGAATAGCCAGGGGGCCCCTTTAGTATAGCCAGGGCCCCCTTTAGAGTAGCCAGGGCCCCTGTAGATAGATTTAAAAAAAAACAAAAAAAAAAACAGCCACTTACCTGGCTCTGGTTCCCGCTCCTGGCCGGTCCTGGCCGCTCTGATCTCCCGATCTAACCGCGCCGCCTACGTCAGCAGTAGTGGCCGGTGCCCGGCAGGCTGAAGGCCTAACGCCTTCAGCCTGCCAGGGAGATCAGGGGAGCGCAATGCTAGTGGCGCTGTGCTCCGCTGACACCGCGCAGCCCCGGGAGTCGGGGACATTAGTCCCCGGCTACCGGGCTCGGTCTCTGGGCGCTCGGAACGCGGACCCGGGCATCCAGGGACCGGATGCGCGGACGGGCCCCGGGGAGCGGCGGTACTGCGTCCGGGACGCACAGCAGCTCGGGGGGGCCAGGTCAGGAAACGTAGCGGAACGGACTGGTACACGGGTAATCAGACAGGACTTTCACACTCTCTAGACTCTCTAGACTAGGCAACGCACACCAACGAACTGGCAGAGAGTGCTGGGGGCGTATGCCTTATATTGGACCAGCGGCCGGCAACAGACCAATTACCGGGGCGCTGGCCCTTTAAATCCAGACCAGCCATCGCACACGCACGCCCTAAGCAGCGGGTGCGCACGGCAGCCGGGACAGGCAGGAGCAGCGTACACAGGAGCGTGGATGGGTAAATCAGCCGGCGTCAGGGACCAGGCAGCAGGGGGAAGACAAGGGGAGCCGCGGCACCCACGCCGGACCCCCTGCGGGCAGGTGGGCAGCCGCAGGGGGCGACAGCACCCGCGCCAGCCCCCATGACAGTACCCACCCTTAGGTCTCCCCCCTCTTTTTACGGAATTTAGAGAGGGTCAGGTGATAGATTAGCCTCAGGTTCCCACGAACGCTCCTCCGCCCCAAACCCCTTCCAGTCAATCAGAAGGATCCACTTGCCCCTCACTGTCTTCTCCGCTAGCACCTCCTTGTCCTCAAAGATGTTATCAGTGTTGGCCACAGGAGATGGCGAGAAAGATCCACGGGAGAAGCGATTCAGCACCACAGGCTTGAGGATCGAAACATGGAAGTCGTTCGGGATACGCAGAGTAGGAGGCAAGTGGAGCTTGTAGGACACCGGGTTCAGTTGTCGAAGGACCTCAAAAGGGCCCAGATACTTAGGGCCTAACTTATAACTGGGCACCTTGAAGCGAATATATTTAGCGGACAACCACACTCTATCGCGCAGCTTGAATAGAGGTGGAGGTCTACGGTACCTGTAGGCCTGGACTTTGGTGCGAGTGGAGGCCTGTAGAAGGACCTGTCATGTGACTTGCCAGAGTGCCTTGATGTCCCGTACTTGGGCATCCACGGCAGGAACGTGACATGATGTAGCCAGAGGGAGAGGCGGGTGGGGGTGTATCCCAAACACAATAAAAAAGGGAGAGGCTCCAGCGGACACCGAGTCTAGGGAATTATACGAGAATTTCGCCCAGGGGAGGAGGTCAGACCAGTTATCCTGACGGGAGGATATGAAATGTCGTAGGTAGGTACCTAAAACTTGGTTAACCCTCTCTACCTGCCCGTTAGTTTGAGGGTGGTATGCAGACGAGAAGTCTAGCTGATCCTGCAACTGACCACATAGAGCCCGCCAGGATCTCGAAACAAACTGGACCCCCCCTATCCGAGACGATCTGCAATGGGAGACCGTGTAACCGAAAAATGTGATGAAAGAAGTGCTGGGCCAGCTGAGGAGCGGAGGGTATCCCCGGCAGAGGAACAAAGTGGGCCATCTTCGAGAATGTATCGGTCACCACCCAAATGACTGTGTTACCCGACGAGGCCGGGAGGTCGGTAACAAAGTCCATGGCTATATGGGACCAAGACTTTTCTGGCACCAGGAGAGGCTGAAAAAGACCCGCGGGTCTGAGGCAAGGGACTTTGTTACGGGCACAGGAGGTACAGGCTGGACGAAGTCTCTAACATCTTGAGCGAGGGTGGGCCACCAATAGTAGTGAGAGATTAATTTATGTACTCCAGGATTGCCAGCTGTTCGAGAAGAGTGACCCCACTTCAGGATTCGAGGCTGCATGGCAGGGCAGACGTAGGTCTTCCCAGGAGGTAGATGCTGAAGATCCACGGAGGCCGCCGTGAGGAGACTTTCTGGAGGAATTATGTGCCCCAGAGGCGGCTCTAAGCCTACGAGGATCTAGAACGGGTGTCCACCCTGACGTTCTTCTCAGCTGGTCGAAAGTGAAGGAAAAAATCAAAGCGGGCGAAGAAGAGCGACCATCTGGCTTGACAAGGATTTAGTCGTTGAGCAGACTGGAGATAAAGGAGGTTTTTGTGATCGGTGAAGATCTCGATGGAATGGCAAGCCCCCTCCAGCAAGTGCCGCCATTCTTCTAGGGCTAACTTTATGGCCAGTAGTTCGCGATCACCAATCGTATAATTTTGCTCGGCTGGGGAGAGGGTTTTTGAGAAGAAGCCGCATGTATGCAGTTTCCCAGAGGATGTCTTCTGTAAGAGGACAGCGCATGCACCCACTGAAGAGGCGTCCACTTCAAGGACGAACGGATGCTGCGGGTCCGGACGAGACAGGACTGGAGTAGAAGCAAATGCTGACTTGAGGCGGTCAAAGGCTTCTTGAGCTTCTGGAGGCCAGGATTTGGGGTTGGTATTTTTTTTCGTAAGGGCCTCCAGCGGGCCCACGAGCGTGGAAAAATGCGGGATGAACTGTCTGTAATAGTTTGCAAACCCCAGAAAACGTTGGATAGAGCGAAGGCCCACTGGTCGGGGCCACTGTAAGACAGCAGACAGCCTAGAAGGATCCATCGGAGACCCTGATCCGAGACGATGTACCCCAGTAAGGGCAACGAGGTGCGTTCAAACAAGCATTTCTCCAGTTTGGCATATAACTGATGGTCACAGAGACGTTTGAGCACCTGGCGGACGTGGTAGCGGTGAGTCTCCAAATCAGGAGAGAAGATTAAGATGCCATCAAGGTAGACCATAACACAGACGTAGAGGAGATCGCGGAAGATCTCATTGACGAAGTTCTGGAACACCGCCGGAGCATTGCAGAGGCCAAATGGCATGACAAGATATTCAAAACGGCCATCTCGGATGTTAAAAGCTGTCTTCCACCTGTCGCCTTCACCGATACGAATCAAGTTGTATGCTCCACGTAAGTCCAACTTGAAAAAAAATTTTGCGCCACGTAGACGATCAAAAAGCTCAGAGATTAGAGGCAGAGGGTATCGATTTTTTATAGTGATTTTGTTAAGTCCCCGATAATCAATACAAGGCCGGAGAGTCCCATGTTTCTTTTCAACAAAGAAGAAACCGGCCCCCGCAGGCGAGGAAGACTGGCATATGAAGCCTTTACGGAGATTTTCCTGGATATGTTCCGACATGGCTTTAGTTTCCGGGACAGAAAGAGGATAGACTCTGCCTCGGGGAGGCAGGTCAATAGGACAGTCGAAAGGCCGGTGCGGGGGCAGACTTTCAGCCTGTCTTTCGGAAAAGACGTCGGCCAGATCCTGGTACGGAGTGGGCAGACCTGGCAGAGGCTTCGTAGACTTTACAGAGGCGGGTCGTAGAGCTGGGCGGATTGCAGGCAGGCACCGCAAGTGGCACGCGGGACCCCAACGAATAATTTCGCCCGTGTTCCAGTCTAAGGTCCGAGCGTGGTCTTGCAGCCAAGGGAGACCCAGGAGGATTTCCGAAGAGGAGCGAGGCAGAACAAGAAGTTTCAGAGTCTCTTTGTGTAGGGCGCCTATTTGCAAGGTTAGGGGCGCAGTGCAGAACCGTATAGCGTCCTTTAGGTACTCGCCACTGACGGAGTAGATGAACGTGGGTTTCTGCAGAGAGGTCACTGGGAGACGAAACTTGGACACCAGAGCTTGCCTGACAAAATTTCCAGCGGACCCCGAATCAAGAAAGGCGGTGGCTTGAAAGGTGCTGTCAGGCGAAATTCCACAGAGTACGGGAATGGTCAGACGGAGAGAGGCCGCACTGACACCTAGGGATGCCTCTCCTGTGAGCCTTAGTAGAAGCACAACTGCCTCTAACGATGCTGCGAGCGTTCCTTCTGGGTCAGGTGGGCTTTCTTGACCTGTATGGGTTCGTCCACAGGAACCAATGGCGGAGTAAGTGGAGGTCGTTGGAACACGGTAGCCAGACAAGGTAGCCGGCGTGGTAGGACGATCTCCCGTTGGAGGCGGAGCTCTTGTTGTCTCTCGGCAAACCGAATATCAATTTGGGTAGCTAACCGAATCAAGTCGTCCAGAGCAGATGGCACGTCCCGACGAGCGAGTTCATCTTTAATTCGCCTGGAAAGGCCTTGCCAGAAAGTCGCCACCAAAGCCTCATTATTCCAGTTATGCTCAGAGGCTAGGGTGCAGAACTGCATGGAGTAGTGACCCACGGTGGAGTCGCCATGACGGAGACGGAGCAGAGCTGCGGCAGCGGAGGAGGTGTGGCCAGGTTCCTCGAAGACGGTGCGGAACCCCCGGAGGAAGGTTTGTAGATCTGCCGTCAGCGGATCTCCTCGGTCCCATAGCGGAGTGGCCCAAGCCAGAGCTTCACCCGTTAGGAGGCTAATTATGAAGGCCACCTTAGCCCGCTCGGTAGGGAATTGATGCCCCAACATCTCGATGTGAATGGAGCATTGACTGATGAAGCCTCTGCACTTCTTCGGGTCTCCATCATAGCGTGAGGGAAGTGGCAGATGCAGAGATGGTCCCGGTGCAAGAGCAGGTAGCGCTATGGCTGCAGGAACAACAGGTGCTGGCATGGAGGTGGCAGCTGCAGGCGGAGGTAGACGGGTCGCAAGGTTCTGCGTCACGGCCACGAGCTGGTTAAGATGCTGGTTCTGCTGAGCGACGGCCGTCGTGACATCCCGGAGTTCGGGCAGAGGTACCCTGGCGGAATCCATGGCCAGTTTGTACTGTAATGGTTCGGTGGACCACCGCAAGCAATGATAGCTAAGCCACGCCAGGGAGCGGAGTCTAAGTAGCCCCCAGTATTCACCAGAGCCCGCCGCAAAGCGGGATGGACTTGCTGCGGTGTGAGGATTCAAGGTCGCTACCCCTGACGTGACTTGCTTCGATGGCGGCCGGGGTCATGCGTGGTACAGAATAAGAATCCAAAGGCGTAGTCGGGGACAGGCAGACGGTCAGGACGGGTGGCAGAGGTTCATGGTTAGAGACGGGCAGAAGGTCAGGGCAGGCGGTAAGCAGGCAAGGTCAGTAAACGTAGCGGAACGGACTGGTACACGGGTAATCAGACAGGACTTTCACACTCTATAGACTAGGAAACGCACACCAACTAAGTGGCAGAGAGTGCTGGGGGCGTATGCCTTATATAGGACCTGCGGCCGGCAACAGACCAATTACGGGGGCGCGGGCCCTTTAAATCCAGACTAGCCGTCCGGCGCACGCCGCGGCCAAGACAGGCAGGAGCAGCGTGCACAGGAGTGTGGACAGGTAAGTGAGCCGGCGTCAGGGAACGGGCAGCAGAGGTATGGTCGCGGGGAGCACCCGCGCCAGCCCCCATGACACTTGTTTTTCATGCAGTGTAAGATTTGAGTTCAGCTTTTTTTGAACACTGCTCCCACTTGCTTGCGATTTCCTTTACCACCAATTGTTCGAACATTTTTAACACTGCAGAGTCAAGATTAGGATCAAATTTACTTTTTTTTTATTTAACCTTTGCATGATGTCTCAAGGAGCTAGTGCACGTACTGTGACCAAAGTGCATCCTTATCTGTATGTTCTGGCACATTTTATAAAAATCAGTTACAAACACAAATAAATCATTTCCTTGTGTGGGGATGCAATTTAACCCCCAATTTAACAGGCTATACTGGACATCTGTCAATGGGTGAGATGATAACTTAAGTAGTAATTTTCTGGTTTCTCTCGTGCCTTCCTTGTCTTCATGCAGTTCTCTTTGATTTTCACAGCAATAGCAAGAGATCAGTTTGTACGTATCAGGAGAATATGTTCCTCAGATGAGGAATATCTGATAAGTATTAAACAATCAGTTGATAAGTTTGAAAAACAAAGTTATGATAGGGAGACATTAACTAAAATAGGTATGGAGATCTTTTGCAAACCTAGGGAAGAATTTTTTAAACCTAAAAATTAAATATACAAAGACAAAATCAACGTTATAACAACCTATGACAAACATGAAGGCATCATAAAACAAACTATTAATAAGTACTGTAAAATTCTATCCGGTAAAAAAATGCCCTTGCAACAAGGCCTATGTTGACCAAACTAGAAAGCGGTAAAGGTTCGGATTACCAAACATAAATCTTTTATAGGACAATACAAAAGTAAGAAAGAAAATAGTATGATTAATAATGATGAAAATATTAATAAATATGGGGAGAACTCAGTAGTTAAGCATTTTGCATAAGTAGGTCATCAGTGAACTTAGATGATCTATACTGGAAGAGGTACATAGTGAACAAAAGGGTTCACTAACCAGAAAATTCCTCCAATGATAGGCTTTTAAGATATATTCCTTGAATATTTTGACACCAAAAGGATTGAATGAGATACTAAATTTTATTTATTTTTTTTAATCTTTTTCAAGTATTTTGATTGTTTTGTATATCATTATTAAAAAGTAAATTATACTATTTTAGGGCAATTTAGAGTGAATTTGTATATTGCAGAGTGATCTCATATGCTTGTGAAAGGTAGGCAATCCTCTGAAACATCGCTCCACACTTCACGGCGATAGGTCAGTATAGTTGGCTGTACTCCTCTATGAATATTAAAAGGATAAGTACCAAATGGACTTTCTGAATATACCTTACATTTAGAGGATATAGTGTGAGCCATATGTTTGATTGCAGAAGAAATCACAACGGACTATAAATAATGTCTGTAAATGCAAAATGCAATAAAAGTTATATTTAATGGTTTTATTAAAATATATCGGCCACACTTTTCTATATGTGTGATTGCAAAAATCACACCAAATGAAACACGAATTTTGTTGACATGTAATTTCGTGTATATTTTGATGCGTAATGTGTCACAAAACAAAGTGGAGTTTACTGTCCTGAAAAAAACATTAAATATGCATGAAATACATGATAAAAAAATGCATAAAAATAAAAATATACGTACCCTTGAAATAAAAATGCAAGCATTGTTAGAGGCATTTATAAAATATAGAACGCCATCAAAAGTGTGTCAAGAAGGCCTTTCAAGAACATTCACACAACAAAATACCTTTAGATTTCTGCTGCCGATTTTCAATTTTAAGCCGCAGTTTTTGCCACTGTTTGGACACTGGTTTGCACCATTGGGCTAATTCATGTCTTCCCTTCTTGACTAGTGTTGAGTGATTGCGTTGGCTATCGAGATCGAGCGATATCATAGTTCGGCGCTATCGATAAGGTTTTTCGATTAGTGAGCATCGATTATGAGCGATTACCATAAAGTCTATGGGAGAGCAACAAACCTTCATTATTACACCCAAACAAGGGCTGGAGAAGCTGAAAATAACATCCCCAACAGTCAACTGGATTCGTGCTACATCTTAGGCACCACACTTAGGTTATAAAAGTAACAAAAAAAAAGTCACAGACCATTTATACCCCTGTTTGTACCACAGCTTTGACCCTTAAACCTGCATCACCCAAAAATTTAAAAGTGCCAGAAGGCAGTATGATTTGAACCATCATGTTACTTGAACTGGACATTGATATCCCTGTCTGGAACGCAGCATAAACCCCCAAACCTGCATGCCCCCCAGATTTAAAAAGTGCCGCAAAAAGGAGTCTTTCAACCACCATTTTATTTTTCACTGGACATTGACTATACCTGTCCTGGACCAGCAGTATGACCATTAAATTGTCTGCCCCCCAGATTAAAAAGTGCCGGGAAAAGGAGTCTGTATCTGTTATGTTTTCGTATAATACACGGTATTTTTTTTGCACCTTTCAATTCACCTGTGGTGATTATAGAATTGCTGTTTTAAGATTTACGTGGATGCTGCGTCAATGAACAAAGCTGGGTGCGCAAAAAGTCAAAAAAACACGTATCTGTTATGTTTTCGTATAATACACGGTATTTTTTTGACCTTTCAATTCACCTGTGGTGACTATAGAATTGCTGTTTTAAGATTTACGTGGAAGCTGCGTCAATGAACAAAGCTGGGTGCGCAAAAGTCAAAAAACCACGTATCTGTTATGTTTTCGTTAATACACGGTATTTTTTGCACCTTCAATTCACCTGTGGTGACTATAGAATTGCTGTTTTAAGATTTACGTGGATGCTGCATCAATGAACAAAGCTGGGTGCCCCAAAAGTAAAAAAACACGTATCTGTTATTTTTTCCCGTATAATTACACGGATTTTTGCACCTTTCAATTCACCTGTGGTGATTATAGAATTGCTGTTTTAAGATTTACGGGATGCGCGTCAATGAAAAAATGCTGGGTGTGCAAAAGTCAAAAAACAGTAACTGTTTTGTTTTGGTATAATAAACGGTATTTTTTGCACCTTTCAATTCACCTGTGGTGAATATAGAATTGCTGTTTAAGATTTACGTGATGCTGCGTCAATGAACAATGCTGGGTGTGCAAAAGTCAAAAAACACGTAATTATGTTTTGGTATAATAAACGGTATTTTTTGCACCTTTCAATTCCCCTGTGGTGAATATAGAATTGCTGTTTTAAGATTTCGTGGATGCTGGTCAATGAACAATGCTGGGTGCGCAAAAGTCCAAAACACGTAACTGTGTTGTTTTCGTACGATAACGGTATTTTTGGCAACAAAAAACCCCTGTGCTGACTACAAGTTTGCTGTATTGTAATTTAACTGCAAGGTGGATATATCAACAGTCACAGGTGTAATGGGTCAAATTGAAAATTAACAACAAACTGAAAAGTATAATGATAATAAAATTGGAGTTTTGAAGCGAAAAAAGAGACCTGCCATTTATAGAAATGATGTGTATCCAAAATAAGTTCAGGCTGCCCAACATCCAGGAAATATTTCAATAGCAACTGTTAATAAAAAAGATATTCCGCTACAATGTCTACACTAAGTCTTGGTGAACTTTATCCAGTGTCTTTATAGATAGAAATTGTCTGTGTTCGCCACGGGCCCCCCCCCCCCGCGCCCACCGCCGTGAATTTACAGCGGTAGATGCTGCTTTAAAATTCTCTAGCGAACTACATAAAATCTTAAAATCTCTAATCTAACTTAAATTGGAAGGATCACAGCAATAGTAGAGGTTTCTCTGTGCAGAAATAGACTAAATTTTGCTGAGTTGTTTGGCCACAGGCAGAGCGCAGGTCCTTCCCTTATGAGACGCTGAGAGACACTGAGGCTGAACAGGAAACGCTGTTCTAAAAGAGGTCATGTGATTTTTCCCGCCAATCGCAACCATACACATCCCAGTCAGGGCGTCGCACACATCTCACCCTGCTCTATTCTGTAATCTGATTTGCTGGCCGCCAAAAAATTTCAGGAAGCGCCCAAAAAAGGCGCGATCTTAATAGATGATGCTCAGATTTTAACCTTAATTATCGCATGATCTGGAAATTTCGATCACCATAAAAAAACCTTGCCGATTTCAACTTTGTCGATAAAAATCGCTCAACACTATTCCTGACACATATTCCATTGTGATTTTGCATTAAAAAGTGTTGTGCCACTGTGTGAACTGTCGACTGGATTCTCATTGATAAGGAAATTAAGCTACCACAAGGTTTTGACATAGATTATACATGTATTATTCACTTTTTTTCTGAACTTTTTTAAGTGGAGTGCAGAAATTTATTCTACTTCTACATGTTTGATCTGTGATTAGGATGTACGTTGCTGGCACCTTTTTTTTTCTATTTTATGTGCTTCTATAAATATACTGAACATAAAATTTAATGGTATTGCAACCATAAAACAAACAGCAATTCGTTGACCCATTGATGACCAAGGCATTTTTGGCCTTAATGACAGAGAATTATTTTCTTCTGTTAGCCAAAGATTTTTATTTTTAAAGCTGTGTAGTTATTTGAGGTCTTGTTTTTTTTTAGTTTGAGGTAATTTTAAGAGCATTGACTGTTAAAATTAATAAACAACATACATGTAGAGTTTATGTTTTTGGGACTTTGGTAAATTGTAACTTACCAAAATCACAAAAATATATAAAACATTTGTATATTACATCTCTCTACACTGTAATTTGTATTGACTATTAATTTTAACAGTTAAGCCTGTTACAATTACCCCATGCTTAAAATGTTATGAACGTTAAATATACCATATAGTTAACCTAGTCAGAAACATATTTATTAACTTTTAAGTTTATTTTTTAACTCTTTTTCTTTTTATAGAAAGTTCTTTTGTTTGTCTATATGACGATATATTAATGTATATAAATGTAAAATTCACAGGTATCTGTAAGGGCTTACCAAAATATAGTGGGATTGATCAAAACTTGGT
>JAODAL010072837.1:0-14960 GCA_025379985.1 Phyllomedusa bahiana | reverse complement strand
GCAAGTTCGCATATGCCACCGCACAGGAGCTACCCATGCTGTGCCCCTGAGCTGGTGGTAGATCTTGTTATTGAAAACAAGGTCATTTCTAATAAGGACAAATTGAAGGAGGCGTACAATGAAGGCACTGTGTTCTTGATACTGACATCCTCGCATACTCAAGTACTCTAAAGTATGGACCATTTTTTGCCCGATATATGTTTGATTTTTCTTATATTGGTCCTCTGATGAGATGTAAGTGGGACATCGAGACCTGTTGGGACATTTAATGCAAATAGGGTCAGTGTGTGGAAGGGATAGGTTCGAGACGGGGACACTTAAGACGGGGTCTACTCAAACTCCCTTTTATTTCTTCTTTTTCTTTTTTTTGGCACTGAGACATGTTGTTGAGGTGCTAGGCATTTGTGTAATATGGCCTTTTTTGTTCTCTTTTAAGTATAATATTAAAGTCTACATTTTATATACATGACTTCAAATCATATAAACCTATAAATCACAGTACTCAGCTCCGTCTATCACATCATAAATAGGACAGCATCCACCACGTGACTGGTTCACTTTAAATATATTTAAAGTATTTGCACAAGTATCTTTTACATTGCTCTTCCGGTCTCCTGATTTTTTTAAATAGTTTATAATTTACATGACAGAACCACATGAGGAGAACAAACTCTTTGTACCATTAATCTACAATCAGCTCATTGATGTGTATTGTGTGTTGACCCAGCGCATGAATGTTTAAAATAGTTGTGAACTAAATGCCATGGGCGGACGGGGTGGGCAAGACTTAAGAGATAGGATTTTGCAGTCTGGGCTCATACTGATGCCAACTGCCCGTTGACTAACTACGAATAGTCAGCATCTAACGCTTCATGGCCATTTTAAAATGTTTCATACTAACTGTGCAGTTGCATAGGGAAGAGCCAACGGTTGGCATTAGCTGGCTCTCCAAGAAGAAAACATGGATGGTTTATTACCATCCCTGCCTTTTCAATTGTTGTATATACAGCTCTGAACACTGTATATACAGATTAGCATTGAGTCTTCTTGGCCCCAGTGGTCATGTGAGAACTGGGGCTTGGTGACTGCAGAAGCTGCTGGATCTTATCAGCTCCAGTGTATTTCCCCTGTAACTGGAGCTAATATATCAGCCCCACTTACAGGAGAAATCATAAAAAAAAGTTTTTTAAAGTGCCCATCATCAAAGTTTTTTTTAACCTAATGTAAAATTAGTAAAATAAAACAAAAACACAAAAAGATGCAAAGAAGAAAAAACCCTGCCAGCCCACACTTTTAGATCACCCCAACGACCCTAACACTTTATATTGCCTACCTAGGAACATGATGGAAAAGGGACACATTTATAAAACTTATCTTAGAGTCACTTTTGCTGTTAAAAAATAAATAAATAACCTTTTTGAAGCAAACTTTTTTTAACTATTTTCCTTGATATTATTAAAAAATCTAATGTAAAAATTACATAAAAATAAAGCCTTAAGTTTTACAATAAAGATGAAAAAAATAGTAGAATAACCGTGTGCGCTCTAATACAGGCGAGATGCGCTCCGATATTACAGTAATCCATAGTTCTCATAGAGAACTATGGATTACGCCTCCTCTACCTGTTTGTACAATATGATCGTATTGTACGCGCGGGAGATAAGTTACACTGTTCATTATATGCGTCAAATACGCACCGCGAGTAATGAATGTCAATGGGCCGGAGGGGCTGCGCATATTAATGCAAGCTCCTGAAACACACGATGTACTGGTCATATGACTGGCACCATGTTTAGTCCTATTCTAATAGTTCATCTGCACATTTATGCAGGACTATTTTGTGAACTATACTCTTTTGAAGTGTAGGTCTAGCACAGAAATGGTATAAGACCAGAATAATTTTCCTATGGGTTAATAAATAAATAAAAAATTGATAGCCTATTGAATCTCAAAGAATTCATGGCAACTATAACTGTCTTACTATTTGTTTACAGAATTTATAGATTGGAACAAACATTGCATTTAAAGTTGTTATAAACTGTGCACTTAATTTTCCTAAATTAGATATTCTTACTTTGTAAATGTATTATACTTAAATGTGTTATTATCATTGAAAACTATAAAATCAGTATTGTTTATCAATAGGATGGCTATTAAATTATCTTACAAATGGCATAGAAAGTATTCCGAGCATTACAATTTTTTTATTATTACTCTGTTTTCAATTTGCAGTTTTTGTCCCATGACATCCCTCTTTTTGATAGCATCATTTCTGACCTCTTCCCAGGAGTTATTTTGCCAGCTCCTGACCATGGCAGTCTCGAGGTGTCCATCAGGGAAATCACGAGGAAAATGAATCTACAACCAGTCCCTTGCTTCATCAAAAAGATAATACAAGTCAGCAAGTATTCCTCCCATTCATATGTGATAAAATTTTCTGTTGAATATATTATATCAGACTTTTCATTGAGTGAAGTTATTATGGTATATCACAATCTTTATTACACTAGATAGCTGTGGACTCATGGTATACTATCTATTTGTGCTAATTCTTCTCCATGTTAAAAACTATGGTAATTTTCTCAACGATGAGAAATAATTCACTTCTTATAAGGCTAAATAATCAATTATACCTAAAGTATGGTTGTATTCAGATAAACAGCACATATCTCTTTTCTGTCTCCAAGTTCTAAATCTAAGGCAATAAAAGCTATCAGCCTGGGGTTTAAGTTGTTTAACTCATATTGGATTGACTAGACTATATCCTTGCCATTAAACTTTCAGCTGTGACGTGTTATGTTTGCATGGGTAGTTGTACTACTTGCATATAAGAGTCTTGGGGTCAGACTCTTGGAAGCTTTTTGCACACTGCGTTGTAGCCTATATTTTCTTAATTGGTGCTGATTACATATTTTCTAGTTTTTTGTATTCGAGAGTCTTAGTACACTGAAAATAAATACAAATGTTTCAATTCACTAACAGGAATCATTGTTCTTGAAAATAGGCAACTTTTAATGGAACACAATGTTTAAAGAGAACCTGTCACATATGTTATGCCCCCTTGTTGATGACATCACCAGCTAGTGACAGACATGCTGTTTCCAGCGCTGTGTCCCTTATTCTGTAAGATGTTGTAGTTTTAGAGTATTTAATGCACAAATCTGCAGTTTTCAGACAAAAAAGAGTCCAGTTTATTCATGAAAAGAGTGAAAGGAAAAAAAGACTGCCAGCAGCTCGGTATAAAATTGCAGAGTTATCGCCTTTATTATTAAAAAGTAAGTGGAGTAACATAACAACCAAAAACATGGTGGCAGCAGAACGCAGACCTCGCTTTCATGTTTCACATAACCCTTAGGTCTAAGCACAACAGCCATATGAGCAACATAACATTTTTTAAAAATACCAGTGATGATAAACTCACCTCTGAAGGATGATCGATCGCGCCGTCTCCCAGCCGCGCATGGGCGCCATCCGACTTCCGGAACGCCGAGCCACACGTGCCGGTAACCCGGCTTACCACGAAGCCACACCCCCTAGGGGGCGAGTTCGCTGACCGTGTAGCCGAGACCAACCAACCTCGCATCCCCGAATCCCATAGCAGTAATGTGCACACAACCGGCAGCGATGAAAAGCTCAACCGATCGTGCCATCCCACACAGTACAAACAAGTGAAGAAAATATAAAAAGAAAACAAATTTAAAAAGACAGGAACAACAAGGCTACAAAAGACTACAGATTATTTAGACAAAAACACAAGACACGGTAAATAGAATATATAGCAAGCCCAGTCCAACTAATAATGAAAACAAAAGCTCACTGCCGCAAAATTCAGACCTCATGGGAGCAATAGTATTTAGATGGTAAATCCCAAAGGCCTCACTATCTTTCAGTTTTGTTAATTAAATTTCCTCCCCGTTTGCCCAAAGGTGACTTTTTTCCCTATAGCAAAAGTTTTGAAACTCTGTGTATGAGAAAAAAAAAAAAGATTTGTGGTCGTCCTATAAAATGACGTGACGCACCAGACAATGTATAAGAACTCAGTAGGATTTTTTATCCCAATTGAAATGTTCCAAATCCTCACCCTGAATTTACGTGAGTGTGGCAACCAACATAATACAGATTGCATATATCACAAAGAATTATGTTTACACCTGACGACAGAGTAAATGCAATTCATTATTGTCTGATTGGATACATTTGTCTACCATCAGAAAATTCACAGGAGTGGGAAGTACATCATTGCATGTTTTACAGGATGAACCCCGCATTTGAAGAAGACCCCTATTACGAAGCCACATAGGATGGGTAGAATTAGAATTAACAAGGTTTTTGGAGAAACCAAATTACCAATGTTTTACAATGTCTGCCTAACTACCCGACATCCATCTTTAAGAATAATGGCAAGAGTGGGGGTCTTGTTTCAAAACTGGAAATGTTTTTAAATAATATTTTTGACATGATTGAAATTTGCAATTATAATCCAACACAATAGTAAGGAAATTCTGGTTTTTAAGAAACCGTTATTTTAAACGATTTGCAATAATTTGGCTCTTGGTATATGTCTACTTTATGTAGTGCAACGGTTTAATACCATGCGGATATCCCACTCACCAATAAACGCTGGCAAAACTGATTGGATTCTTTCCTGATATTCCATATTCACTTGTGCAGATAGTGCATTATGCCCTATGAGCTCTCCAACAGGAATGGATAATTTGGTAAGTCAGGTGACTACATTAAGTTAGAATGGTATTCCCGCTATTTTCTTCCTGAAGGATTAGTGGCGAAAAAAACAATACGGAGTAACCCTAGAGAAGTCAAATCCACAAAGGAAATTTGTTGTTCATGGAAACTCATACGATAAAAATAAGATTAAAGGAGTTGTTATTAATGAAAGTCGAAGACGAAGATTGGTAATGGCAGACTCAGACCCCGTCCAAATTAATAGCAGGTCATCTATGTACTGCCATACCACTCACGTCAAGACACATACGGATAGACCAGCGCAAAAAATATATGAGGACTCCCACCAAGCCATAACGAGGTTGCCAATGAGGGCGAAAAATTTCGCCCCCATTGAAACACCCCGGTTTGTGAAAATAAAAGGCTCCATCAAAGAGAAAAAAAATTAATCTGAAGAGAAATGACTGACCGATTTTAATATACATTTTAGGTATCATATAATATATACTGTGGATTATCTAAATAATAAATCCAGGAGCCAATAAAGCAACAGGGAGCGGTATGACTTGTGTAACAAAGATACTCGCATACAACGCAAACTTAGCCACAAGAATTCATATTTCCACATTTTGTAGAAAAAATAGCCAAACAGATTTAAATCAATAAAAATCCTGGCACCTCTGTGACCAAGGGCTGGAGGTTGTGTGCTCAGCCATTGGTCACATCGCGTTCCACATAGGGAATTTTACCCTGAGACTAATTGGCGCATGGGAGTTGCAAAACTTAGTTTTATGCACCTTGGGCAACTCCGTACAATAGAGGAACAGTGGCGACAGAATTCCAGAATAAACTCAGACTCTTTCCCTCTGACAGGACAAGTAAAGCCCTGCCTTCTTCTACCCACAATTTTAATTTAGAACAAAAAGATTGCAGTGATCAGTTGACAATTTTTTATATGTCATGGATCTTGACACCAATTGCATCATTTGTGCATAAAAAGTTTTTCCCCCCACTCTTATTCATCACCAAGCACAACTGTTCCCCCCTTGTCGGGGACCATTTTAAAGACCACATTAAGCATGCTTGGAGCTCACCAATGCATACGTTGATTTACTGAAAATGATTTAGATCCCTTCCTTACATTCTGGCTTAACTATTTAACATCTTGTTCAATTAGATTTAGGAACAAATCCATGCTATCCTTCCAAGCGTGAACAGATAAAACGTGGATTTTTCCTGAAACACATTAGAACAACTGAGGGGGCTTTAGAGGTAATATCTAACTTTGTAGGGTATAAATACAGCAAACCAGTTCTTGAAACATCATATTAGAAAATACATTGAAATATTACCCTCTAACTTCCCTAAGGTTTCATTATTAACTATTACTCCATATCAAAGTAGTTCTTTTGACATCAATGTCCCGAATAAAGCGATTAACACTTTCTTTAGGACAGAAACAGAGACTAACAAATGGCTGATCTATGGCAAAGTGAAACCCACGATTTCAAAATTTTTTCCCTGTTCCTCACTAAAAAAACGATTGGACTAGGACCAAATTCGCACCAATTTATATCTTTGGAGTGTTCCCCTTCTTGGATCTGGTGTTGCGCTATTGTATTTCCCGGGCGTGTTTTCTTCCACCACACGTCCTAGATCGTTTTTTTTGCATGGCTTTTTGTACGGGCTTCCTGCATTCTTGTTTTTTTCGATGTACTCTCAACTTTTCAATCATCAGAGTCCAGCATGTTTAACCGAATGAATCTTGATCTAAAGCTCACAACGTTTTAGCATATCTCCATTTCCCTTCTAAAGCACCCAGATTTTTGTTTAAAGGATGAACTTTGGAGTGTTAAGGTGAGTATTTTCCCTGGAGTGCCAAGTCTATATTGTGCCGTGCTCGTAATCTGCAGTGTCTCTCTTGAATTTTCCGTTTTTTTTTGGTGGCCAAGATCGATGTTTTCTAAAGTGGCCAATTTTTATTAACTTTCTCAATAGTTGAAGATAATTCTGACATGTAGGATAAATTCAGATAGTTTTGTTTCAAGATCTTGAAATCTGAGATTACAACGGATCCAATTTTAGTATTTTTCTTCCTTGGATTATTTAATGCATCAATTACACGAACAAGCGGAACCGTAACATTCATCCACTTTCACATGCATTCGTCTTAGTAGATAAAGTTGGTACTTTTTTGAGCCGCAAGCCACGAGGTAACCATATTCTATGGAATATATTGCTGTAATGTGGTCTAGGTCCCACAAGATCGGACTTCAAGTGTCCCAAGGCCTTTTCAAGCTCCCACAGGTAAATTGTCGCCATTCTGTGTTGGGGCTGCTCACGCATGAATCCTGAATTTTCCAAAGACTTGTGCCAACCTTGTCTCCTCTATTTAAGCGCATAAGCCAGCCATATTCCGCAATGACCAGTTCAGCCCTTTTAATGAGAGTGAAATAGATGTCTCCACTTATATTACAACATCAGTGCGGCATTTGAATCAATATGCATATATATGTAAAAAAGCAGAGGATGTGCACGGCACCAGAAGCAAATACTCAAAGCAGAAAAGGCAATATGCCGCTCAAAAATCCTGAGAATAGGGTGCACGGGCTGCACTTGGGAAGCCCAGTCCAAAAGTGAAAGGAAAAAAAGATTCCCAGCAGCTCGGTAGAAAATGAAAAGGTCCCTTTATTTTAAAATTTTGTGGGCATAACAAGCCAAAACATGGTGGCGCAGACGCGACGCGTTTCAGGTTTACAAAACCCCCTTAGTGTAGCAAAACAGCCTTGAAAAATTAATATATATCCCATGTGTGTTTTAAACCCCCTGCTTGGGATGACCGATTGGGCGTCTCCAGCCCGCATGCGCCATCCCGTTTCCCCGGAAGCGAGCCCTGCCGGAAACCGGTTACCACGAACCCACCCCCCGAGGGGGGGAGTCGCTGAGTAGTAGACGAGACCAAACACCCGCATCCCCGACTCCCAAGCGGGAAATGTGCAACAACCGGCGCGGGAAAACGCACCGTTTGGCCCATCCCCACAGGACAACAAGTAAAGAAAATTAAAAAAAATTTTTTTAAAAGGACAGGAACACAAGGGCTACAAAACTCAGAATTTTAGCAAAAACACAAGACAGGGTAAGGGGGTTATGCAGCCCCGTCAACTATTTTGAAAAAAAAACTCCTGGCAAATTTAGCCCTGGGAGCTTTATTTTGATGGTATATCCAAAAGGCTACATCTTTAAGTTTGTTAATTAAATTTCCCCCCCGTTTGCCCAAGGTGACATTTTTTTTAGCTAAATTTTGAAAACTTTTGTGTATGAGGTTTTTGGGCCTTTTGCAGAAAAAGGGAATATGCCACTCCCCCTCCTGTAGTATGGGCTGCAGGTGACTCTGGGAAGCACCAGTCCCAGTGAAGGAAAAAAAGATTGCCAGCAGCTCCGGTAGAAAATGCAAGGATCGCCTTGTGCTTGCGCTTAGCCCCATGAGCTCTCCCAACAGGAATGGTAATTTTGGGTTTTGCAGGGGGATTCTTTTTGGTAGAATGGTATTACCCGCTATTTTCTTCCGAGGTATTTGTGGGATTAAACAATCGTGGAACCTTGGTGTCAAATCCAAAAAGGAAATTTGTTGTTCATGATACCATACGTAAAATTAGATTTAAAGGTTGTTTTTTAAAATAGTCGGAAAAAGGGGGTATGGCAGCCGACCCCCGCCAAATTAATGCAGGTATCTATTTTTCTGCCATACCACTCCCCCCCCCCCCCCAACACATACTAGTCACCCCTCACAACCAAATTATCCATTCCTTTTGGGAAAACCCAATTAGGGAAAAGGCAATGCAAAAAGTGAATAAAATTTCAGAAAGAACCCAAATCAGTTTTTGCCAGCGTTTATTGGTTAAAGGGGATACCCCAAAAGGGGAAAAAAACCCGTGCACTACATAAAGTAGAAACAATAAAAAAGAGCCAAATTTATCAACCCTAATAAAAACGGGTTTCAAACCAGAATCCAATATTGGTTGGATTATAATGAAAAATTTCAATATGTCAAAAAATTTTATTTAAAAAACTCTTCCATTTTTGAAACAAGACCCCCTCTTGCCTTATTCTTAAAGGGGGGAAGGTAGTTAGCAGACATTTTTTAAAACCTTTGGGAATTTTTGGTTTCTCCAAACTTGTTAATTCTAATTCTATCCCCAAATATGTGGCTTCGTAAGGGGGGCTTCTTCAAATGCGGGGGTTTCCTTAAAAAACATGCAATTATGTACTTCCACTTGAATTTTTGATGGTGCAAAATTTTACCCCAACAAAAAATATTGTTTTTGCTTTACTTGTAGTTGTTACAAATTCATTGTGATTATGCAACTGAATTATTTGGTTGCATCACGTAAATTCGGGGTGGGTTTTTTGGAAATTAAATGGGAAAAAATTTCCCTACTTCGTACATTGTCTTGTCGCCCGTATTTTTAGAGGCCACAAACTTCTACCAATTTTTTAAAAAAACTTATGCTTAAAAAAAGTCACCTTGGGCAAAGGGGGAGGAAATTTAATTTAAAAAAAATTAAGTGGAGGCTTTTGGATATCCTCTAAATATATTGCTCCCGGGGGTTAATTTGGCAGTGGCTTTTGTTTCATTTTTTTCACGGGGCTTGAAAAAAACCCTTTTTAAATCCGTGTCTTGTGTTTTTGGCTAAATTCTTTTCTTTGTCCCCTTTGTTGTTCCTTCTTTAAATATTTCTTTTTTTTATTTTCTTCACTTTTTGGCCTGTGTGGGATGGCCGACGGTGCTTTTTTCTGCTCCCGGTTGGTGCACTTTTCCCTGCTCTGGGTCGGGGAGGGTGTTTGGTCTCGGCTACTACGTCAGGCTCCCCCCCTCGGGGTGTGGCTTGGGGAAAGCCGGGGTACCGGACGTGTGGCTGGCTTTCCGGGAAAGTGGGATGGCGCAGCGCGGCTGGGAACGCGCCGATGGGTTTACCTTCACGCAGGTGAGTTTTATATCACTGGTATATATATGTATTTGCTAATGGCTTTGTGCTACGACTAGGGTTATGTAAAACCCTAAATGCGTCTGCGCCCTGCGCCACCTGTTTTGGGTTTTTATTTTCCCCACTTATTTTTTAAAAAAAGGCACCCTTGCATTTTCCCCGAGCGCGGCAATCTTTTTTTCTTTCACTTTTGGGACGGTTTTCCCCCGGGCACCCGTGCAGCCTTTTCTACAGGAGTGGTGAGCTGCATATGTGCCTTTTCTGCTTTGAGTATTCATGAAAAGAGTCTGTTTAATTCATGACCCGCCCACCAGAGGATAGCCCTGCCCACCTCACCACTGATTAACCTATTACTTTGAATAGGTAGAAACATGTGCATAATTGTCAGGGGGGGGGGCAAGGGGTTGGGGTGGGTGGGGTTTCACCCGCTATGAAAAAGCTGGACTCTTTTTTTGGCTTAAAACTGCAGTTTGAGCTTTGTACCTGAAACTACTGCAAGCGAATAATGAGGAAGACATGCTGTGAGAATAAAGAAGAAGGCACCTCAAATGAAATATTTGGGAAAATTATTTATCTAGAAAGAGCCCCCCCTTTTAGAGTTGTACAAGTGGTACAACTCTTAAGCCGTATTGTCAATGTGATTGCAGGATTTTCCCCTAGACGCAGCCAGAAGTTCTCTTGACACGGGTGCATCTGCCCAAAGGTTTCCCCGGACGAATACTGGAAACGTTACTTTAGTGGATGAAAGCGTTCGGGGGTAGAACAAAACTATTACACCCGGGTATTTTAAACCCTATGGGGTTTAAAAATTTTTTTTTTTTAAAAAAAAAATAAATAAAAAATAAATAAATCTGTATATTTATTTTTAAAAAAAACTTTACACCCCAATGGTTTAAAAAAAAACCCCGGTAAATAGTTTTGTTCACCCCAAGCGCTTTATTCTTCAAAAGTAACTGTTTCCAATGTCAGAATAAGGGCATAGTTGTGCTGCCCTGGCAAAGGGGCAAAAGCTATTGACGGTTGAGGAGCCTTGTGATAGAGATGCCGTGGATGCAAAAAGGCAGTTTTAAAAATTTCCCCCCCCTATATGGCGTTTCCATAAGGAAGATTTCCCTTTTTGAGACCCTTCTTTCCACCAGCCAGCCAGCATCACTTGCTTGTACTGACAGGGGCAAAAACCCCCAAACGGCGTATACAGATGGGGGAAGCTAGCTTGGCTAAATATCCCCTTTCCCGCTTCCAAAGACCGTGGGTCAAAAGCAAATCGAGGATTTGTTTCATTCAGCAAAGGCCTTTAGCTTTCAGCTCCTTTTTCCCCTAATGCCTTGTATAGAGATCTTCATGGAGTCAAAAGGCCCTTTCAAATCTCCACTGCCTTTTAGGCATTTTTAAGGAAGATTTTCCCTTTTTGGCACCTTGTTCCCACCCGCAAGCCAGCATCCTCTGCCGTATGACGAGGGGGGAAAACCCTGAACGGCTGTATACGGGGGATGCTGCTTGGTAAATACCCTTTTTTTTCCAAGACCCAGTGGTCAAAAACAAATTGAGGATTGTTACATCCCAAAGAGGGGCTTGAAAATTTTCAGCCCCTTTACCAAAGGGTTGTGATATGTTTACTCCAAGCATTTAAAAGCAACAAGTTGATACTACTATTCCTTGGCCTCATTTACATGGCTAGTGCTGTGAGAAAATTTTCTTTTGTACGTATTTTTTTTTGTTTCAAGAAATTTCAATTGTTTTTAAATAGAAGTTGTTTTTTAAGGGGGGATTTTTCCTTTCATTTGATGTTGGATTTTGTGATCTTTTCCTCCTCTCCCTGCCCATCTGCAGGTCTATAATGACACCTTATTAAGCTACAATACATTTAGTAGACTGTAGTGTATCTCTGCCTTCCTCTTTGTTAGCTACTGCCAACTTAGAACATGTAGGCAAAGGAATATAAAGATTATTACCAAACACATTACTTTTCTGGATTTCATTCCATTCAGAATTAGAGCAGTTATTATTTCTTTCTTGTTTACAGAAGGTTTTCTAAGCTGCCGACCACTGCTCTGGTCTAGTAGCTGTGGTCAGGATGGTGATATCACTCCCTGTTGTGTCTTATTAACAGCAGGAGCTTGTTTTTTTTTTTCCCAAAAAAAACATTAACCCTTTTTGGGGCTCTCAGGTTGGCCTGATTTTTAAAAAACCCCCTCCATCTCAATATTTTTTTAACAGGCTCACCCTGCTGTAGAACTCCCCCAAAACCCCTGAACAGGAAAGGGGGAGCCTGAAGCTGGTTGCAAAGAACAGGCTCTGTGAAAAAGCCAGATGGAAAAGCCCTTTAAGCCCTCATGGTGACCTTTGGGCAGTAGTTAACAGAGAGGAAAGCAGAGATACATTACAGTTTATTAAGTGTACTGTAGAATAATGAATTACTTTGGGGCCTTTCTTTTGAAAAAAGGCACTGTGATTTTTTTCTACCAGAAAATCTAATTGGAACAACAATAAGCCACCAGTAGATGATTTTTCAGATGAAATTGCTTAGCAATTCCCAGTTTAAGCCAAAATCCAAACCATTCATTTCTAGTGTACAGCAGTATTATTTGCAGTTATTATGTGTGTATTTTTTAAAAGTGAAAGGTGGACTACCACAAAGTTAAAATTGCGTCAAATCCGAGGGCATTTAACATTGCTAAACCCGAGGGGGGGCACGGGTTTTTCCAAAATTTTGCGCTAAAAATCACGGTCGGCTTTTGGACTTGCCATCGACCTGCACATTGAATGTACGGGAATCCGACGGCAATCTGCTGGATTTCAAAACCAATCGGGAAAAATACGTGCTGTGTAGAATACAGCACTAGTGTTGAGCGATTATTATCGACAAAGTTGAAATTGGCACAGTTTTTATGGTGATCGGATTTTTTAGATCATGCGATAATTTTAAAGGTAAATCTGTGCTCACTATTAAGTCGCCCCCTTTTTCGGCGCCCCTGTATTTTGGCGGCCAGAAAATCAGTTATAAAATAGAGCAGGGTGAGATGTTGGGGCGACGTCTGACTGGGATGTGTATGGTTCGACTGGCTGGAAAATCACATAAACCTCTTTTTACATAGAACAGCGTTTCTGTTACCTCAGGTTTTCGATCTCAGAGCAAAAGGACGTGGCTTGTTGGTCCAAAAACTCAGGAAATTTAAATATTTCTACAGAAAAACCCTTTTCATTAGCGTGTTCTTAAATTTATTTAAATTTGAGATTGGAAATTTTTTATAGTTAGGTAGGAATTTTAAGGAGCATTCCCGCTGAAAGTCAGGGTGGGGAGCGGGGGGGGGGGCCCCGCGGGGGAACACAGCAAGCTCTTTAAAAAATCTGGATAAAGTTCACCAGACTTAGAGTAGACATTGCAATAGCTTATTATTAACAGTTTTTCTATTAATATTTTCCCGGGTATTGGGGGCACCGAACTTTTAGGATACACACTTTTTGTAACGAGGTTCCCCCCCCGTTAGTGCAAAACTCCACTTTTATTATCAGTTTATTTTAGATAGGGGTTTTTATTTTTTAAATTTTTCCCCTTCCACCTTTGTTGAAATTATCCCCTTTTACTTAATTTTAATAAAACAAGTCGCACAGGTTGAAGGTGCCAAAAATACCTTTAATATGAATAATTTAGATCGTTTTTTTTTCTTTTGGGGACTACATCTTTGTTTATTTGGGCCCGCACTTAAATGTGAATACGCAATTTTGTAGCACCACAGGTGAATTGATAGGGCCAAAAATACCTTTATTATCTGAAAACTTTAAAATCGTGTTTTTTCCTTTGGCGCACTCAGCTTTGTTCTTGAGGCACCTTTCACTTAAAGTGAAACGCAATTTTTGTCACCACAGGTGATTTTTATGGCAAAAAAACCTTTTATATCCGAATACATTTTTTATAGTGTTTTTTTCCTTTGGCGAGGCCCTTTGTGTTGATCTCTTTGCAGTTAAATTTGAATACTGCAATTTTTAGTCCCCCACAGGTGAATTGATGGTGCCAAAAATACCTTTTATTACCAAATCATTCGTACGTGTTTTTTGCACTTTTGCCCTCCAGATTTGTTGAAGAGCCACCTTGGTTAAATTTAAAATCCCGCATTTGTGTAGTTCCACTGGTAAATTTTAAGGTCCAAAAAATCCCCTTTTTTTTCCAAAACTAAATTTCCTGTTTTTTTATTTTGGGCACCCCAACCCTTGGTTCATTGAGGCACCTTGCACTTAAATGTAAATCTGCAATTTTTTAGTCACCCGGTAATTGTTAGGTGGCAAAAATCCTTTTATTTCCGAAACATTTCGTAGAGTTTTTCCTTTTTTGGCGACCCCACTTTGTTGATAGACCCCTTTTGCAGTTAAATTTGAATACAGCAATTTTGTATCACCACAGGTAAATTTGATAGGTGCCAAAATACCTTTTTTTATCCGAATACATTCAGATACGTGTCTTTTGAATTTTGCCCACCAGATTTGTTGACGACCATTTGTAGTTAATTTGAACCCAGCAATTTGTGTAGTTACCACGGGGAATTGATGGGTCCCAAAAAATACCTTTTATTATCCAAATACTTTACAGATCGTGTTTTTTGGCTTTGGGCATACAGCTTTGTTCTTTGAGGCACTTGCACTTAAATGTGAATACTGCAATTTTTAGCACCACAGGTGAATTGATAGGTGCCAAAAAATCCTTTTTATTATCCGAATACATTTAGTACGTTTTTTTTCCTTTGCCAGGTCGCTTTATTATGATCCCCTTTTGCAGTTAAATTTGAATATAGCAATTTTGTAGTACCCACGGTGAATTGATAGGTGCCAAAAATATTTTATTACCCGAATCATTAAAATAGTGTTTTTTGCACTTTTCCCCCGTCCAGATTTGTTGGTAAAACCCCTTGCAGTTAAATTTGAATCAGAATTTGGGTTTAGATCATGGTGATAGAAGGTGCCAAAATTTACCTTTTTTATCCGAATAATTACAGATAGTTTTTTTTTATTTGGCGCACTACAGCTTTGTTCTTTGGGGCCCCTTGGACTAAAGTAAACGAAATTTTTTTTGTAAAACCACAGGTGAATTTGAAGGTCCCAAAAAAATACCTTTTTTTACCCGAAAAAATTTTTCAGATAAGTGTTTTTTCCCTTTGGGCGAGGCCAGCTTTGTTGATTACTACTTTGCAGTTAAATTTGTACAGCAATTTTGTAGTCACCACAGGTGAATTAAAAAAAGGTGCCAAAAATACCTTGTTTATCGAAAAAATTTACAGATATTTTTTTTTGCACCCTTTT
>JAODAL010072836.1:0-14960 GCA_025379985.1 Phyllomedusa bahiana | reverse complement strand
TGGGAAACGCCAATTGTCTGCACCAATATGAAGGGACAGCTTAGTGGGCCCACCAGGGCTTGGAAAGTCCAGCTACAGGGGGATCATCTGTTTAGAGATGATTCGTCTCAATCTGGCGAAGCCTCACTACTCCCCTTCCCGTACTCGCTACCCTGGTGTCGGCAAAGCTAAAAGACAGGAGCTAGGGAAAGGAATGTGCAGGAAAGGCATTGTGAAGCAGTGTCTAACGTTTTTTCTCTTTACAGATGAAGGCAGTTTGCACGGCACTACCATACTGTCTCGTTTGGGCAAAAGGGGCGAATTGTCAAGTTAAGGGTTAAAGCATGTGAAAATCTTTTCTCGTGTCCAACACAAGATACATTTCAAGGACTCTCGCCTTTGCTTCAGGACCTTGAAATTATAACGGAACTCTATGTATGTTATCTTTTAAGTTAGCTGTAAAATTTTGTGCTCCGGCTGACTGCGCATGTCAGTCACGCTTATAACCAAACTTTATATAACTCACTGCTGTATTAATAAATACTTCTTCTTTGTTCAAGCGGATACCTGTCTTATGTGGATACTGGCTTATCGTATCTATATCTGATAGAGGTGGTAGCAGGCCCAGGCGTCCGGGGTCTGGAGCCATAACAATTGGGATTCACTCAGCAACTAGAGAATCTCCAAAAGGTAGAACTTATCATAACTATAAACCAATAAATTTAGAACTTTAATTTTTATGCCCATCTATTGTAGATTTCTGGTACCACCGGAGAATACGGGGATCTATCACCCAATCAAAGAAGATGCTGTTTTGAGATTCTCCATATATGTACTACTTGTGCTTACTGCCATATCAGTGATATGTATGTAAGACTACTGCACCCTGGTTTGTTGTGGACAGATACTTTGAAAGTTGTGCCTACTGTTGCTCTATTTTTATAGGTGAATTTGACACCTATAACATTTGTAAATGGTCATGCCTCTATACAACGTGTTACACACCAAGGACCTCCTGTTGTTGTTTTTTCCCTCTTTCATCCCCCAATACACCCCAATATTATGTGTGTAATTACTTCGGTAACATGACATCCAAAATTTGGTATAGACTACGACTATACAAGCACCAATGTAACAATACTGTTGTCTTAGGGTGCGTTCCCACTGCACAGGACAAATACCAGTCGGTTTGCCGGCCGGTATTTGTCCTGTTTTGGGGGCGGCTTTTCTCTGCGATGAGCGGAGAAAAGCCCTCCCCTTCACATTCATAAGCACAGGTTCCGCCCGAAAACCGGATGGAAGATTGTGCTTATGAATGATTTGCGGCCGGACCGCGGGCGGCAAAACCGCCGGACGGGAAACACGTGCAATGGGGACTGCTTTACAGGCTTTCCATAGAGCACCATTGTGCTAATTTTTGGCCGGTTTTTCAGGCGGTCTGAAAAACTGCAAACCGGCTGAAAAACCGGCCGAAAACCAGTGCAGTGGGGACATGTCCTTACAGTGATCACATAGGGGTAGATTTATCAATACTTTCTAATAGATAGTGTATAGTTGGACTAGACAGTCTTACAATGTGCCACATTTATTATAGTGTTGATAAATCCGGAGTAGGTTAACACTGTCTAGTCTAACTTTACACCATTTTTAAGTTTGCTTATTTTATGCCACTAACGCTTATCAGTGGGAAAAACAAAGCTAAAAATTTCCTATCCACAGCTTTCTACACTCTCGGTTGAACTTGATGGACATATTACATATGTATTTTTTTTTTTTAAGGTACTAACTATGGTAAAATTTTGGGGCACACGAAGCCACATCCATTTTGTTGGGCAAGGCACAGAAGTGTCTACAAACTGTTAAAAACACATCATAAATGTGATGTAAACCATGTATGACAGATTTTTGGTGAAAATTGTGCCAGAATTCTAAAACTACTGCCTGTATAAAAGTACTATACAGTGGCCACACGCCAGGTCTACACTGGCAACTAGTAGGGGTGGACACAGACAGCAGTGGACCCTGTAAAAGAACAGTATATGGGCCCTTTGTTTTTCAGTGGCTCATCATAGAGCCCCTCCCTTATGTCCATTTAACAATCTGCTAGTGAATGTGAGCCATACAACCTAATAATTCAGTCCCTTACATCTTGCAGACATAAGGAGCTTTTAGGGTGGCATTGAACGCCTAGTGGGCATTTGTACAACTTCAGAGGTTGCATGCATAGTATGTCTACCCTGCAACAGAGGATTACCCTTGTAGACTATATGAGTACACCTAAGTGAATGCAAGTTGCATACCTTAAGAGGGATAAAAGATTGTGCAGTGTACACTTATCATGAGTACAAGGAGACTCTCTGGCATAGAAGGTAGGTCCATAGGTCTTCTATTTCCTGACCTTTATTTGCTGTATGGAATAACAGAGCAAATGTAGCATTAGTCTGATAGATACCACACAAACGTACCTGTTGGAGGTGTTTATTAGATGAATATAAGGGAATTCCCTGTATCTGTACTGCTGATTGATACTGTAAGGGTACATCCACACAACATCAGTTTTTAAGACTGTTTGCGGATATGGAAACCGTCTGCACACCGACTGTCAACCAACCCCATAGACGTAAATAGAAAATCAGTCCAGTACTCCACACTGAACTTATTTTCTGCCAGATAGTTTTCTAAGCAGCCAGCATTCCTAAAAACTTGCAACATGCAGAATCTTTTCCCCGGTTTTCAGATTGAAAATTAACATTGAAGTGGGAACTGAGCAGAAAGTCGGGGACGGTTTTTGGTGCCGTTTTTGGAATGGACTATTTTTATTTTAAAAAAAGGGAAGAATGATGCACCTTTAGTGGGTGTGTTTTTGCAGGTTCTTTTACACGTTAACATAGGAAATCCTGCAAATACTCCCATTACTCGTCGGCAAACTTTATTGCGTGGCAGCTCAGGCTGCTGGAAGTAGACATTACGGTTGTAAGTGCACAACTCATTTTTGTTAGATTTTTTAAAAAGGTGGCTGGAGCAACATGTGGCCGAGATGAAACCAAAATGACCACCGGAAGTCTAGAGAGTGACCCACTGGCTGGAGATTTTAATCACATAGTTTCTTGCACCAATCAAGAATGCTTTTGCACTCAGTACACTTTTTCTGCTAGAAAAATCTGTCCTGGGCGTATCAGTACGTCCCAGGGCCGCTAAGGGGCTTTGCAGGGGGATTGCTCCGCGACCCCCCCCCGCACGCCGCCGGGTGTTAGTGGCAAATCACCGCTAACACCCGGCAGTAACAGCGCCGGCGGGTGGCTCCGCCCGCTGGCGCTGTTTTACCCATCAGGCGCCGCGGCAAAGATGGCCGCGGCGTCTGAATTAACGGCGATCGGTGCGGCGATCGGCATAAGCGCAGCTATGCTGCGCCGATCCGATCACCGGGCATTGTGGTGGGGAGCCTTGGGAAGGCTCCCGTCACTTACCCTGGCCGGTTTGCCCCACTTCCGTCCGCAGACAGGAAGTGGGGAAACCGCCATCTTTGTACACCCTAACGCATTGTCTATGCAATGCATTAGGTTGTATTAACAATCGCGCCACCTAGTGGTCAAGTACCACAGGTGGCCTCAATGTTACAGTAAAAAAAAAAAAAATAAAGTTTTAAAGTACAAAAAAAAAAGTATTAAAAGTTCAAATCACCCCCCTTTCCCCATTTTACAAATAAAATCATTAAAATAATAAAAAAGTTACACATATTTGGTATCACCGAGTCCGAAAAAGTCCGATCTATAAAAATATAACATCATTTATCCCATACGCTGAACACCGTAGAAGAAAAAAAATTCCAAACGCCAAAATTGCGTTTTTTGGTCATTTTACGTCACTCAAAAAATGGAATAAAAATGATCAAAAAAGTCGCATGCATTCCAAACTGCTAGCGATAAAAAGTACACTTCAGCCCGCAAAAAATGCCCCCTCACTGACGTTATTGGTCGCACAAAATGGCGCCGTGGCGCAAATTTCAAAAATAGAAAATGTTTGGAATTTTTTTACGGTACCAAGACATAACGGAAAGCCTACATGTTTGGTATTGCCGGATGCATAACAACCTGAAGAATACAGATAACACATTATATTTACCGAAGATTGAACGCCGTAAAAGCAAAACCCCCGCAAACATGGCAAAAATACATTTTTTTTCACAATTTGTCCCACTTGGAATTTTTTTGCGGTTTCCCAGTATATTCTATAGTATAGTGAATAACACCATTAGAAAGTACATCTTGTCCCGCAAAATAAAAGCCCTCATGTGTCTATATAGGTGGAAAAATAAAGAAGTTATGGCTTTCAGAAGGCGAGGAGGGAAAAACGAACGTGTCACCCAAAAAAAACGCCGGGTCCTTAAGGGGTTAAAAACTGTTGCAAATTCAGTCCAAAAAACTAAAACCATCCAAAAAAACAACTGGTTTTTGTGACCAAATCAGTTCAAAATACTTGTTGGATGGATGGTTCTGCTTTGGCCAAAACTGAACTGTTTTTGTCCTTGGTGGGGTTTTTACTCTACGCGTGTGAAAATGGCCAAAAAGTGATGCTTAAAGGAGAGTATAGGCATGAATACTGTTATATAATCAAAAAGTTAAATTGTTAATGTTTGAAAGGCTGAAAAAACAAGACCCTGCAGTTCAGCCATTGTGCTAAAGTGTTGCCCGGGAAAGGAAAAAAAACCCAATGGGGTAGAAGCCAATTGCCCTATTTTGGGAAAAAAAATTTCCCTTCCCCCGACCCCAATTGGCAATCAGAAAAACCCCTTGATCAAAACCCCTTCTCCGAATCCTAGACACAAAACTTGTTATTTTAAAAACGCTCCAGAATTGCATCCAACCCTTTTTTGAACTTGTTGGGGGGGAATTCACATGCAATTTACTCTGGAGAGGTTCCACAGTCTCATGCTCTAACAGAAAAGGAATCCCTTGCTTGTTTTGTAAAAAACTTTCGTTTTAAAGACGTAAGGACCCCCCCCTCGTTTAGATACAGCCCTGGTATAAAAAAATCTTGAGAGAGATCTCTTTTGACCTTTGAGTTTTAAACATATTTATTATGTCCCCCGAACCCTTCTTTTTTTCTAAACTAAATAACCCAAATCTTGCAAAATTTTTGGGGTATTTGTCCCCCCAGGCCTTTTTTATTTTGTTGCTGCCTTTTACCTGTTCAAGCTCTCGAGTTTTCCCTGTGATGGTCCCCAAAAAAACTGTACAAAATTTTCCATGTGTGGTCTGACCAGTGACTTGTATAATGGGAGAATAATGTTTCTCATGTCCCTCTATGCCCCTTTTAATACACCCCTTTAATCCTATTTGTCTTGGCACTTTTGTCTGACATGCTGCTAAATTAAGTTTACGTCCCCCAGGTTCCCCGCCCTTTTCCCCCGTCACTTTTATACTGCTGAAAATATTTTTTTTACTTCAACCAAACACATTTATTAAAGATTTTATTATACATAAAACAAAATAAACTAAATTAGGGATTATCAGAACAACAACTGCACAACCAATGTTATCTTTTACAATGTGGTAAACATTTAGTAAACTTAGACATGGATCTGAAACACATTGCAATTTCTTAATGTTTATTTACTCGCACACTCCTAAATTTGATAAAGTAAAGCTGAAGCAAGGAAAACACAAGGCAATCAAATAAACTTTTGCTCCAGCCTGTAGTTACAGCCCCGTAGAAAGAAGTAAAACTGACATACATGCTGACCTGCATTCTGCTGGGGGACATGAAAGACAATGGTAGGGAATTTATTTTGCAATAACTCTCTATGTTTTTAAAATGCCTTGTTTGGCATTTCAGATCGTCCAAATTTAAAAAGGGGTAAGCTGCAACACTGAACATGACCTGTAGATACAAAAAGTGCAGATTCTGGAAGAAGGCAGCCATGTTTTTTTTTACTCTTGTGCAAATCCTATAAATTGAAGCACATGAAAATATTTCTGAAAGAATCCATGTCCTCCAAACTAAAAAGAAGAGGACTTATAAACCTTTATGTGCATTTACCTACTCATTGTAAACAAGGTAAAAGTGCAAGACTTATTTAGAATTAATAACCATTTTTGACTAGTTCAATTCTGCAAATACATTGTAATACTATCCTTGTATTTCTGATTTTTTTAATACAGGCAGTCCCCGATTACATGTTCCCACTTACTCGTCCCCCAGTTACAACGGAGACGTTAAGGGGGCGACATTCAACACTGAGTCCGCCCATGATAACCAAATGCCAGTGAAAGCTGCATTGGGTACGAATGTTAGGTGAAATCTTCAAAAAGGGCCTTTCCCTGGACTATCCAAAATAGAAAAAAAAAAATTTTTTTTGTGGGTTATTTTAATAAATATACCGTTCCGACTTACATACAAATTCAACTTAAGAACAAACCTACAGTCCCTATCTCGTTTGTAACCCAGGGATTGCCTGTATTATATACAGTGAAACGGCCTTGAGATGACCATTCAAAGCTGTAGTGAAAATAGACCTGTGAAGGGGGTGGTGATCTTCTCAAGGAAGAGGTCATTATACACAAAAGTGAAAGTCCATCATGAAAGGGGAGGGGTAATCTGGGGTATATGGTCGGTTGTTTTCTCACAGGGGTGGCCTGTTAAAGGGAACCTGTCACATAGGTTATGCCCCCCTTGCTGAGGAAAGCACAATCTAGTATCAGACCTGCTGTTCCCAGCACTGTGCCCCTTATTCTGTAAGATGCTGGAGTTTTAGAGCATTTAATGCTCAAATCTTATTCATGAACAGGTGTTAGCCCCGCCCAACAAAGGCTAGCCCCGCCCACCTGACAGTTATTCACATGTTTCTACCTATTCAATATAATAGGTTTATCAGTTGATGTGGGTGGGGCTAGTCTCAGGTGGGTGGGGTTTGAAAAAACGGACTCTTTTCTGGCTGAAAACTGCAGATTTGAACATTAAATACACGAAAACTACAGCATCTTACAGAATAAGGGACACAGTGCTGGAAACAGCAGGTCTGACACTAGCTTGTGCTGCCCTCAGCAAGGGGGCATAATCTATGTGACAGGTTCTCTTTAAAGACATGTCACTGTACTATTAGATTATATGATAATCCGGTACTGTATACACAAGTCAGCTGGTTGTTATTAGAAACAAGCTTGTCAACAGTGCCTGGAGAAAATAATATACAACCTAAAACCTAACGCACTATATTCCAGGAGGTTTCAGCTGTGAAGACTACATACTGTAACTCAGGATCACTACAAGATAAGTAATGTAACAGATTTATTTAAGTAACGCAAGTATTTATGTACTAAAGGGGTTGTCTGGTTATTTTCTTTTTTTTTTTTATTAATTATGCTTACTATGGTCTACGCTGTATCTATAGACTTTATTTATGTGTTACATTTTTGTATTTTTACAGTAATTTTTATTATTTATTACAGTCTGGGTGGCAGGTTCATCCATTTTTCATGTAAACCACCCCCTATTTATGAAACATGGCCGGACCATTGTAAACTTGGCACTTCTTACCGTATGTTTCACCATACCCCGAATAGATTGTAAGCTCTCCGAGCAGGGCCCTCACACCTTGTGTCTCATTTGTAAGTACTTTTAATGTGTAATGACTGTATGTTACCCTTGAATTTGTAAAGTGCTGCGGAATATGTTGGCGCTATAGAAATAAAGATTATTATTATTATTATGTGTGTAATAATAAATAAGAGCTAGTTGAGGTACATTTGTAATGTCATGCCTTACTACAGCATTCATTATAGAAGCGCATTAGTCAGTAGGCCATCACTTCTATATTGTAGCCCACCACCACTCTCCCTGAACGCATTGTCACACTACTTTGTATAGTGTGACATCTCATTTGGGGAAGGCTGGGGGGCAGGTACAATGCAGAAGTGCCGGCCAGCCTGCTGATTAGTGTGCATCCCCAGCAGATACTTCTCTACTAGGCATACACACTAGTCAGTGGGCCAGATGAGTTTCCCATAGTGTATACTGTAGCAAGGGATAACATTCTGAACACAACATCAGTAGACCATAGTGAGCATATATATGTATATAATATAAAAAGAAGACAACCCCTTTAACTGTAAAACAATGTCTGAAGTGTTTATCATTTAATAACAATAACCTGCAGGCCATAAATGTAACATGTGCTTTGACTCGGTGTGTAAATGTTTATATATAATTTATTCATATGTAATTTTTTGTGTGTTTGTCTGCTTTAGGCATATATTTTAACTGTAATGTGTATGGCAGTAAGTGATGACCTTCTGTTCTGAACGTCTTTCCTTTCTGCTGCGTATGCTATAGCAGAGCCAGCCAGCAAGTGCGCTAATCAGAAGGCCGGTGGTGGTATAGTGTAGCCGCCCACAACCCAAATGTCAAATGTCACACTACTCTGTATATTGTGATGTTCCCTTTCAGGGAGGGCTGCACTATTACAGCGCTGGCCTTCTGACTAGTGTTCATACACAATCGTTAGTGACCAGCGCTGCCATACTGTAGCCGCCCACAGCTCTCCCAGCATGGAGTTCGGGCTAGGCTGTGGGTGGCTACACTATAGCATCGCCGGCCTCCTGACTAGTGCGCATGGCTCTGCTACACTGTATGCAGTAGTAAGGAATGATGTTTCAGACAACCCTTTTAATTACATAAATTGTATTGGAGAGATGACATTAGATTGTTTTTGACCTTACAGATAATGGACCTAAAAAAATGAAAATTTTGCTTTGCTTTGAGTAGATCCAAACTCCATGGAGTTTCTGGTGTCCTGTCCAAATGGTAACATGAAGCTGAAGTCATCTTTGTCATCATCTGAAGCTTGTGAAGATTTTGAGGCAAATAAAAATGCAAAATCATCATCTCCTTCCATTTTCTGGAATAGATTTCCTAAAAATGATTCAAAGGTTTTTAATTGAAACTTATACATTAATTGGATGAAAAAAATGTATAACTGTAGATGTTATATCTGTGTTTGTGTATGTAACACCTCAAACCAGTTAATTTTTTTTTTTTTTTTTAAATTTGCATGCTATCAAAAAGATGCTATTCTAAAGAAAGGCAAATGGAAGCAAGAAGGCAGGGAAAGATTATACTGACTTTGTTCATACCAAGCTGGCAATGCCTCTTCCATGTTTAATATGAATTTGTGCCTTTTTTATGCACCTATAAGTCAGTCATAATAAGGAGAACAAGAGTGTATTGTATAAGCCAAGTTGTATTTTTACTTACATGTAATGATACTTACCAATGTCTTTGGCAGGTGAGGTTGGACTGGTATCTGCTGCATTAAACTTTCTTGCTAAAATGAAAAGACAATTTTGTTTACCTTAACTATTATTTAATTATACTGCACTAAAAATAGTAAGTGTTGCCCATTTCGATTAATCACTAAATTTTTCTGGGTACTAAGGGGAACACTGACTTGTCTGCATTAGTTTTTATGTACAAGGCCCAATGTCTTATAAAATTCCCAATAATTGTATTGCATCAGTTATAGATTAGTTACCTGTATGGAGCTAAAATGAGAATTATTTCTGTCTTTGTTTTCCCACTATTGATTTCGTGCATTCATTTCATCTTAGATTTGAGAAAGAACACACAGACCATTGCTACCACTTAAGAAGTTAGCACTGTCCCATCAAAATGACCAAGATGCCCTATAAAGCCATATGTTTATTACAGGATGCAGTACCCCGTCCTCAACCACAGACACCTGTATTATCAGGCTCAGACAGGCCCCTGAGCATGGAAAATCTGGAGTTTCTTTTAAACAGCATATATATCTTTGGAAGACATGGAAAGGCAGAGTATAAGGGCATGTCCCCACGGCAGAGGACAAATACCAGTCGAGGCAGCGGAGAGAAGACCTCCCCCTTCACAATGACATGCACATATTCCATCCGAAAACCGGACAGAAGAATGTGCATGTTGAATGTTTTTCGGGCGGGAAACCCATGCAGTGCGGCCGGTTTTTTATAAGGGCTGCAAAAACAGAAACTGTCTGAAAAACCCTAGGTACACCAGTCCAATACTGTGTATTATACAGAGTAGAAAGCTCCTCCAGAAAGTTGTTTCTAGTCCGGATTACTGAACCCAAACGTGTATCTCTGCATTACTTATCCAGTGTTGCTAGCAGTGTTCACATTAGAAACCATATTTACTATTTTGCCGTAGGCAAACTTAAACTCTATCAGTTCTCTATCTGTTAAACACTAAAACGTAACTTTTATTATATATAACTCTTAACCTCTATACACACTATTTAAAAACCTGATTTCTAACCTCAACATTTAACCCTTTTTGCTTCTGAAAGAGGGAATAACTCCCTGTCTATTATCAAGTCTGGTGGAGCACCACCTATTAATAGGAGAGCCTTATATCTATAGCAAATTACTAGCTCCAGTAAGGGGGCCCAAGCCTACTACTTGGGCAGTCGTCCCTAATCTCATGGACACAGAACAAATAAGGCCCCCTTGTGACACCCCTGCAGCAGGTTTTTAAATAGTGTGTATAGAGGTTAAGAGCTATATATAATAAAAGTTACGTTTTAGTGTTTAACAGATAGAGAACTGATAGAGTTTAAGTTTGCCTACGGCAAAATAGTAAATATAGTGATCAAAAGTCACTCTCTGTTCTCTGTTCTCTTGCAAGAGTCCCAATTTTTGGGAGATTATGTGACACATTAGAAACCAGACCCATAAAAACAGCTTGTGGCCGAGGACGGACAGTATTATGAGAAAGATCACTGCCTTTGAATGGGTGTTATTCTTTTTATGTTCATTTGAGCCAAATAGTAAGAGTCTCATGAAGAAACACATTAATTTTACCTGGTCTAGAAAACTTACTGTTGCAAAGGATTCAAAACTACAAAGATTAGGGGTTTTAGGTGTGGAAGTCTTAAAAAGATTTAAACAAGGAGATATTTCTGTTGTTGTGGTAAATCTGCAAAGAAATTGATAACATAAAAAACACAAATTAAAAAAGAAACTATGTTCTTTTATTTTAGTGGAGTATAAAGATTCTGGAAAATTATTATTTTACAACGACCCCCTGCTCTTCAACTCGATTTATCACCCCTATGTATTAATGTGCAGCTCAAATGTTTAGTTGTCCACATGCATATGGCCATTTATTGTTTGAAGGCTATGAGATAAGAAAACCATAGGACTGGCAATAATGATAAAATTAAACACAGCTAATTGCTCCCCATTTTACCCACAAAGAGTGCATGCCTGAGGAGGTTTGACATACAAATTAGGTCATTGGTGGATTCCAACTAAAATATCACTATTCACTAAAGGAATCTGATGTGTGTGGAAAGAAGAGCTCTCATTTGATTCACTCCCACCCAAGGTAGTCTGTCTTTTAAGAATTACTCATATGACCCCTTCTTCTATGAACCTTTTGGGTAGGTTAAGCTGTAAGAGAAGGTTCTTTTAGGCACAGTCTGTGTCCATTGAAATAAAAAAACACCATTTAATTTCAAAAGGTGCCCTGCAATGCTTTGTTTTCTATGAAGAGGCAAGGACAATGATCATTAAAATGGCAGTCCCTCCACCAATAGCAGGTGATCATAGTGGCTGTCATGAGCAAAAAACATTTTGATCACTTACTAGCTTGGGGGTGAGGAGGGTGCAGCCAACTAATTAGGGTCTGGATGTTAAGATGTCCACCTTTAAACATTATTTGTTTGTGGATTTTTGTAATCACAATAGACCCAGAATTCTTTACTGTGAAATTAGTTATTACATTTCATAGTAATTGGAGCTTAATTTACAGTACCCAGCATAGACATAGTAAATTATAACATTCTGGCAGCTGCTGGTAGGACTAGCGTATAGCTTACTGTTTACACATGGAACTCAATAAAAAAATAAAAAATCAATATGCAGAAAAGTGCATAAACTTCCCTAAAAACTTCCCTTCTGGTGCAGAAGGCCGGGAATTTTATTATTTTACATTTAAGGAAGGAATTTTCCTTAGACCAGCATGAATGGGTTTTGTGGATTTCCCTCAAATGTGAAGGGTATTTGATGCTATCAGCAAAATGAAGTGCCAGCTACCCTGAATGAATAAATCTTTATTTATAGCTATATATGTCTATTTTCCTAATTACATTGATCAGCACAGAATTTTTTGATCTAAATATGTAAAAGGGCCTAATCTAAAGTCTTTGCAAATTGTATGGAAACCCAAATTTCCCATGTTGTATGTGCAATAATAGATTTTTTAATTTACATTTTAGTATTGCCCTTTTAAATACTATACAACAAGTTATTGCGGGTTTTTGGGATTTTTCTGGCTCTTCTTTTTTTTATTCCCGTTCACTTTTCCGAATAGATGCATTGTTGATATAGATGGAGGCTCAGGTTTGGTAAATGGTGAGGGAAATTCTTTGGGGAAAAGGGCAAATATTTTCATTAGGAAAAATTTTCCTTCATAAAAAGTTTGGAAAATCCATTTTCTTCGTAACTTGCGGATTTTTCCCTGTATTTTTTTAAAGGGTTTTGTTTTAGTGAATATTGTCAAACAAGTGTTCTTTTTTAAGTTTGGGGGTTTAAAATACACTTGGGCAAAAAAGCTTATGGTGCAAAAAATTGGGGACACAGTTTAAGTTACGGGCTTTGTGCCCCAAAAAAATCTTTGGTGTACAAAAATTAAAAACCCTTTCCCTGAAAAGCTTTAACCCAAAATTTTGGGAAAGGTATCGGGGACTTAGTAATTTTTCCTTCTGCCTCGTAAATAAATTAAAAGGGGAAAATTAAAAAGTGTTTTTTTATATTTTTGTTGGATTTAAAGGGCCAATACCCCAATACTTTGCCCTTAAAAAGGGGAAATTGGGTCACCCAAAAAAATAAATCATTTTTTAAACCCCACATTTTTGTTTTTTAAAACACATTTTTTTGGGAAATTTTTGGTTTTTTTTTTTAAATTTTTTCCCCTTTATAAATTTTCAGAAATTTTTTTTAAATTAATTCTTAAGTTCGCATTTTTTCATTTTGGGCCCACTGGGGTTAATAGTCTTTCGGGGCCCATTTCCCCTGTTCTTTTTTGGAGAGTTTCAGCGGGGGGTGCTCATTACCCATTTAAAAGCAAAATTAAAAGGGGGACACCAATGTGTACGATAAACAGGACCCACCAGCCCAAAAGAGGGGGGATAGTCAAAGGCCCCCCTTCTCCCCTCCCTTCACAGTAAAAATTCCCCTTTAAAGTCTATGGGACAGAATCCTTTTAAAAAACCCTATTTTGCATGAAGCCGCTGTAAAGTTTTCCCCTTGACTGCTTTTAAAAGGGGTGCATGAATTTTTTGTTTTTCCCCAAATCATATTACCGGCCCGAAATAGGGGAAATCTAAAAACCAGGAAATAAAAATGACGGGGAAAAAAGAATATGGATCGGGGGGCTTGATTTAATAAGTAAAAAAAAAAAAAAAAAATTGGCGACAAAATTCCCTTTAAAAAAATTGGCTTTTAGCTTGTCGGGGAAAGGGCACAGATAAACCCAGCCAAGAAAGGTTATCTTTTTTCCCTTCTCCATGGTAAGCAAACCAGTAAGGGGAAATGGTCTTTCCATTTCCCGGGTTTGTGAGGTTTGGAACAGTAAATTTAAACCTCCCCCTTTAATCTATGCCGCCCCAAAACTTGTTTGCACAAATAAGATGATTATTATTGCTTCTTGTCTTCTAAAGAAGTACAGACAATTAGGGCCTAATGAGTGAAAAAACTGTCTGGGTTTAAAGGGGGAAAAATGTTCACACGGTTTAAAAATGGGCCTTTATTTCGGTCCGAAATTTGCGCGGTGCGCCAATTAGGGGCCCCCCGAAAAAACCGGCCCCCATTTTTTTTGGGGTAATTAACATTTTTTCTTTAAAAAAAATTTATGGTTTAAAGTCTCCTTTGGGGGAAGATAATTGACTGTAAACTTCTAGCGGCTTTAATACGCGGAAAATTTGCAGTATTGTTAGGGGCCCCCGGGGGGCGAAGGGCCGGCCCCCGCTCACCCCTCCCCCCCCCGCCCCCCCCCCGCCCCCCCGGCGTAATTGGGGGCAAAAATTACGCCCCCCAGTTAAAGCCGTGTAAACCCATGGCCAAAGACTGTTTTTTGTTGCCCTTTGAAACAAAATCAGAGCCCCCTTTAAAAATTCCCCTTTTAAAGGAGTGTTTGGGAAAAAATGAAAGGGAAGCTTGATCGGTTGCTATAGGAAAACAAAAAAAAGCCCTTGGGCCCCTGGACATTTTTTCATATATGTCCTCCTTAGAGGTATATACTCCCAGGAGTCCCTTAATGTAAAAAAAAAAATTCATTGTACTCCTTAAAGTATTTGTGGATAAGGTGTTGAGTTTTTTGTCCAAGTAACCCTTTGGGGTTAACATTTGGCCGGGAAGGCATATTTGGGCCAACCCTCCCTTTTTTGGGGGTCACTCCCGTTAAGGGGGCCCGTGCCCGCCCCCCCGCTTGGGGGGGGCATAACCTCCCCCCTCTTTAGAGAAGCTGGGGGTTTATCTGTGTAAGAGGCTTTGGGGGGCAGCGTCTTTTGGAACGCTCCCCAAATCCTTTTTGTCCTGCCCCGGCAATGTTTTCCCTTTCAGGGAAGCTACGAGGAATTTGTCGGGGGTTTAAGGGGGGGGGGGCCCCCCTTTTTTAAGCGGGACCCGCAAAGCCCCGCCCCTTTTCCAGAGTTAGAAGAATCGGATGCCGCGGGAAAAGGTGAGTCCCAGGGGGGGCAGTGTGTGTGGGAGGGGGGGGGGGGGGGGTGGGGGTGGGGGGGGGGGGTTGTGTGTGTGGGGGGGGGGGGGTGTGTGTGTGAGGAGGGGGCTGTGGGGTGAGGAGAGGGCTTTGTGTGTGGGGGGGGGAGGGGGGGTGTGTGTGTGGGGAGAGGACTTGTGTTTTTGGGAAAAGGGGGGGGGTGGGGGGTTTTTGGGAGGGGGGGGGTGTGTGTGGGGAGGAGAGGGCTGTTG